>JAJLRX010000263.1:0-59567 GCA_030567275.1 Hanseniaspora lachancei | reverse complement strand
GTGTTCCAAATGGATAACCATCTGGTGACTGAGCATCTAGTCTTCAAACAATCACCACCTAATAAAGCATGTGCTTCTTCAGTACCAACCTTTCCTAGTAAGTATTGGATGATAGCTAAGGTTTCTGTTAACTTGTAAACATCTCCTGTTTTCTCATCAACATCGACATAAGCTGGAAAACGCTTTTGTGGGAAACTCTTAGCAAAAGTTTCATTAGGACCAGAAATGGTTATATCTAACTTGTAGTACTTGACCAAAGCTTCAGGTAAAACAGATCTACCGAAAGGCAATGTGTATAAAACGGACATGTTTTTTTTTTTTAGTATAATTTACCAATGAGTGGTTATCAGTTTTGTTTCTCAAACAAGTATATAAAAAGAAAAGAATCAAGATAATATGAAAGCTTCAATGATATCAATAACATTACTTATATATGTCATTTTTTTCTGTTTTTTAAAACATGATATTTTTTCTCTCCGTAATAAAAAAAAAAAACTTACGGGTGTAGACCTATGTGTACATTCGAGTACCAACGTAATTAAATAAAAAAAGAATTTTTTAAAAAGACAATAACTTACAAACCCATGGCCTCAAAAATTGTTATGATAATTTGATTTAGAAACTTTTAACAATAGAGCTGGTTTTTAACATCTATCGTGACTTCTCCCTTTTGAAAAAAAAGAAGGAAACTAGTTTTTTTTTTTTTTTCAATCTGTGACTAACTTCTGTTCAACAGACAACGTTTCGTTGTATATGCTTGTACAGCGTTCTCTTATTATTTCTCAGTAAATGAATATATAGGTGCTGTTTCTATAGAACAAGATTCAATAGGTTTTAAGCAAAAGAATATCAGGTTCATTCAAATAATACATTAAGCTGTTGTAACAAAAGCTCACAGATCAGTCTCACAGTCAACGACAAGTTTCAGTAAATATAATCACTATATTCTACTTTATTATTTTCAGATAATTACCATTGTGAGTTATCGACATGCATACTGAAAGTGTGTGTATGTATATTCAGACAGGGATAACATAAAAAAATTTATCATCATTTATAATAATAGTAAAAAATATAAGCTACTTTATATTCGGAAAGGAAAGATGTTGCTGAAAGTGAATTTTTAAGAAACTTCTGTTTACTTTAACAATATATCCTTAAACTGTTTGAGTAATACCCTATTTTTGTCAGGTTTTTATTATAATTTCTTGCTTTTTATTTCAAATTTTTAAAAAGAGCATTAACTATTCCTAATTAAAGCATAAGTTCAATTTATATACATTCCAAAAATACTGTTGTTTTCCTTTTTAAATTAAATCAAACAGAAATAAAATTTTTTATATAGTTTTGGGAAATAGCAGGTAAACTTATTATTTCCCAAAGCGGCAACTTTTAGGTGCAAAAAAAGAAACTTTGTATAGTGGAAAAATTGCTTTTTTTTAAATTTCAAAATTATTTTATTTGGTGAACTTTTTGGTATCGTTTTTTTTCCGTGTAGGAGTTGTATGGGCAATGTACCTACTGTAAGTTTTTCAAAAAATAGGCTTGTGAGCACAATCATTTGTAACACTTTTGTTCATCATATGAAGCAAGTAGAACTGAAGATTATGAGATTAACCCAAATTAGTCGAAAATCATCCACATTTCATAATAACACAGTATCGCTTCTAAAGTAAATCTGTTGAGAAATAATAGCTAAATACCTATACTTCATAGAAAATTCAGAATAATGTCCGGAAACTCATTGGAAGAGAGACTTAAAAGCAATGCTAACGCATTTGACGGTTTGCTGTCCTTGATATCTGCCAAGTACTACGACAACGACGATAACAAGGTCAATCACAAAAGAAAACATAATGAACTAAGCTCAGAAGATGAAGGTGAAGGCTTTGGCGAATATGATAACCAATGGAAAGCGGTCAAAAAATCTAAAGAGGAACTTAAAGAAAATAAAAGAAAGAAATTTGCCAAAGACGATGTTATCAAAACAGGCTCTGTAAAGGACATGATGGACAATATGGAAAAGCAAAAGCTAGTTACTCCTGCTCAAAAGCTTAGAGAAAGATTGAAACAAAAGCAATCTCAACAAGTGCAAGAATCTGAAGAATCCAGCAGAGAAGACGAGATTGATGTTATTTTTGATGACAATGGTAATCCAATTAATGAAGAAGGTACATCGGAACCTGAGGAAAAGAAAGGATTAAGTGACAATGAAGTTGCCTATAAAGAGCTTCAACAAAAGAAAGAAAATACTGAAAAAATAAATGAAGAAAAGCAGGAAAGAAAGAAGAAGAATATCGAACTCCTTAGATCAAAGCTTCAAAACAAGATTTCATCTTTGAAACAGAACAGAAAGGCCATTGGTTCCAATGTTCAAGGTGCACCAAAGTCTAGAGAAGAGCTTTTGGCTCAAAGAAAGAAGAGAGAGGAACTTATCAAACAAAGAAAGGAGGAAGCCGATAGTGATGATGATGAAGAAGACAATGACTCTAGCGATTCTGAGTCTGACTTTGATATCGACGAAGACATAAACGCTGAAAACGTCATGTACGGTAGCATCAACTTCAATGACGGCTCAAAGGTTACCTCGGATCTCCAAAGAATTAGAGGCAAGACTGAAAAATCTGCAAATGCTAAAAAGGGACCTGCCAAAAGAGACTATAAAGCACAACTAAGAATTCTTGAAAAGAAAAAATCTAAACTTGCAAACAAAGATGAACTGGAACAAATCAAGGAAATTGAAAACAAAGGTTGGCAAAAGGCAATGCTTGCTGCTGAAGGTATTACTGTTAGAGATGATGAAAAGCTTTTGAAAAAGGCATTGAAAAAGAAAGAGCAAAAGAAGAGAAAGTCTGCTGTACAGTGGCAAGATAGAAAGCAACAAGTGATCACCACCATTGCAGAAAGAACAAAGAGAAGAGAAGAAAACTTGAGAATGAGAAAGGAAAATAAAGGTAAAAAGAGAAAGCATCAAGTTAAATTGAAAAAGTCTTTGAAGGGTAAAACCATGGTAAAAAGAACTGTAGATAATCCTTCTAAAAAGGGCAATAAGAAAGCAGGCAATAACAAAAGAGCTGGTTTTGAAGGAAGTATGAAAAGGAAATGATTCTCAAATTGAATCTTCAAATGCATTTCATTACTGAGTCTTCCATTTTTTAATTTTTTATTTTTTATTTTATTTAATTTTTTGTTTAATCATATCTTTGCTCTATGCTTTTTTATTCTTGCATTCTCTTTTAAAGTACTAAGAAAAGCACTAAAAACAGTTTACTCAAATCTTTTATAGTTTGAATGCTCTAGGAATTACATCCAAAAATACTTATATAACAATGAATTGCAATATCTATTTCTTATTTAACTTCAAAAACTTTGCCATTTTCTTTTCCAGTTTTTGCTTCTTCTGGTCAATCTCAGATAATTTGGCATCTTTATCGTGGTCTTTAGCTTTTTGCTTTCTCTCTTCCTCAAAAAGATCTCGTAACTGAATGCTTTTCTTTAAGTAAGGTACATTTCTTTCATGTGTTTTAAAGATTAACGACGTTCTCTTTTCAAATCCTAAATCTCTAATCAATAGTAACTTATCGGACCTTTTCACTAGCTTCAGCGGATGAGCAAAATATAACTCAAACAGAGAATCGGGTCTTTCCAAGCTGTTAGTAACAAAGTCATATAGAAGCTCTGATGTCTCTGAGCTGGAAAACTTAGCTTGCAATATTGTTCTGTCTGGAAATTTAATTCTTATATGACATACTGGGACTTCTTCTTTTTGCTTTTTACTGAAATCAGGAAAATCATTAGATGAGTTTTGTCTTATGTGTTCGTAATAATTTTTGAAGTCATCCAATGTTACCTCGGCATCATATCCATCATCTTCATCTACAGCAAGCTTTTTGCTAGGAGCAATAGCCACTGCATCTCTATCAAAGACTTTGGAGCTTTCATCACCGTAGACTCTTGACTTGGATTCAGTAACAGGACCTGGCTCTTTTTTTTTCTCAGCCTGATTCACTGGGTTGGGAATTTTTGCCAAACTAGATTTGATCTTATCACCAACGCTTTTTTTTGATTTTATTTTTGATTGTTCCGCTATATCATCAACAAAAATCCCAATTCTCATGGAGCTTTCAACACCTATGTCTATGAAACTCATGTTCTTATCAAGAATATCTTTGAAAGACACTTTTTTGGTTAATATTTGTAAGCTCACATTATCTTTCAAAAAAGCCTTAACCGTCTCATCACTTTCATTTGTTGGTTTAACACACAATAACTGGTAGTAATTACGGACAATATCAAAAACAGGTTTCTTCAAGTCTTCGACATCAACCACTGCTGTTTCATTGCTTTTTGTATTAACTAGTTTTAATTTTGGCATTATGGGACATATCAACTTGGTTTCCTGATTTGAAAATTGCCACCTAAAAAAAAATACCAGATTCGTGAAATTTTACATATTTTTTTTCTTTAGTGGATCATAACTAAGGAGACTGGGTGATTCGCATCTTACAGCGCTATACTCTGTTTAACTTCAAAGAGCTTTAAGTCAAATTTATTATATAATCCTTTCAAATAAATCCTGCTTCTAAAAATATTGGTCATAAACATACATGCTTTTCACTGGAAGATATGAGATTGGGAAGTTTCTTATTGATATCTGCAGAGCTTTTTTATCACCGGTAACCTAAATCCCGTTGATAACCCCATTTGGTTATTTAACAATAGTTGATAGTGTTTTTTTTTTTTCAACATTTTTTTCTTACACACACCTTATCAGAGTCAGTGAGATTGACATTATGAACTTGTTGATTAAGAATAACTAAGTTAGACCATTACAACAGGAAAGCTTGCTACTGCAAACAGCACAAGGATGACAGTAGAATCAAAGAATAATGAAAAGACAGAACAAACACAAATATATCAATCAAATGACGAAGAAAGTGAAAGCATAAGACAGAAGTTAGTCAAAGAATACTCATATGTGGGATACTTCAAAACTTGGAAGAGTTCAAAGACCCTTGCCGACAGAGAATATGATATATTGACCACAGTCTCTAATGTTCTTTCTCTTAAGAAACCAAATATCGATGTTGAATTGATTGATACCGATATCGACTATCAAACTGAATATCAGCTATCCCTAAAAGACTCAAAGAAGGAAGTCAACACTATTCACGAACTGTCCATACACAACAAAAATAAGTATGATTTAGGGTCTCAAAAGGAAATCGTGTTATTGCATGGCTATGGTGCCTCTCTTGGTTTGTTTTACAACAATTTTGAAGCCTTGTCTACTTTAGAAAACACAAGGGTTCATGTTCTTGATATGTTGGGGTTTGGACTTTCTTCAAGACCTAAGTTTCCCAAGAGAAAGGCCACGGAGAAAAAGACTTTTGACTACACATGTAAAAGAAACGTTAAAGATGATGAAACGGGTGACATAAAGCCAACTGTTATCACCGAAAAGGTGAAGGTGAAGACATCTTTGGAGGATGTTGAAGTAGCAGAGAGCTTTTTTATAGATTCTTTGGAATCTTGGAGAAAGGAAAAAAAAATTGAAAAGTTCACACTTATTGGTCACTCTTTAGGTGGGTATCTGAGCTCATGCTATGCTATGAAATATCCAGAGCATGTTAACAAACTAGTGCTGCTATCACCGGTTGGATTGGAAACATCATCGTTTGACTTAACTAAGGATAACAACGATCAAAAGTCCACAATAAAGGTGTCTAAGAAAGAGGTGGACAATGCCCCTGATGTTCAACAAGAAGTTCCACAAGATGCACATGTGAATTTGTCTAAAATCAAGAAGCCAGGTTTTTTGGAATCAGATACTCATGGTCATGTTAGTGTTTCTCCTAACGTGCCAAGTGCATTGAAGCTGTTTTGGAAAACAGAATTATCACCATTTACCTTTGTTAGAAAGTCTTTCTTTTTAGGACCCTCAGTAATGAAAGGATGGTCATTCACGAGATTTATGGATCTTAAAGATGAAGCCAAGATACTCAAAATGCATGAATACTGCTATGCATCTTTTTCAGGAAAGGGCTCAGGTGAATACTGCATACCAAGAATACTAGGCCCTAGTGTTCTTCCTTACAATCCACTTTTGAAAAGAGTTCCAAAGACTATTCAATGCGACTCATTATGGGTCTATGGAGACTCAGACTGGATGAATAGCTCTGCCGGTGCCACTATGTGTAAGAAGATCAATGAAATCGGCAAATATAAGGCTGACTTTGAAATTGTGTCTAATGCCGGTCATCACATGTATTTGGATAACCCTGAAGAATTCAATTCACTGCTCCTAGACTATTTAAAAAAATGAAATCTTGAAAGAATATTATTTATGATGATATTTTGTCAACAATGAGCCTACTGATTCGTTAGCTAATAATAATATTATATAATTGTTATATTACACTTTTAAAAGTTTATTTCTACGCGATATATAATATCATTAAAATATCAAAAAATGTTAGCTGTGATGCTTGCATCTTTAATTAAAGCTTTCAGTATATTTGTATTTTGTAAGACTTTAGTAATCGCAATAAACAGCAATAAAAACTCAATTGTAGAATATGTCTTTTGTTGTCGATATGATCAATTATAGTAATTTACAATCTACAATTTATCAGCGCACGTGTAATATATGGAGGGGTTTTCTGATACTACTATTTTTTTCAAACCGAATTCCATTTTTCTGATTTTTAATACAAATCATCAATAATTTGAACCTATTTTAGGCTATCATCTAATGTAATAAATTAAAAGTTAAGGACATTATAGAAAGGGTAATAAACTGTAAAACTGGGGAAATTTCTGACCGATGCTTGATCCATATACACGGCTGAAAGAGGCCGTCATCTTAGATAAACTCTCAATAGTCAAACTGCTTCTGCAAAGATATCCTGAACTTCTACACAAAGCTGACTATACAAACAATGGGTGGTCGCTTTTACACTACGCGTCTTACTATGGTAATTATCTGATCTGTGTTTTTTTAATTCAGATGGGTTGTGATTCTAACAATAATATAAGAAAGGACTTTGAAGGGAACTCAGCAATACATCTTAGTATCATCAAGGGAGATGAACAAACCTGTCACCTTTTACTCCAACATTTTCCGGCTACAATAGAATCTACGGACTCAAGAGGTAATACACCATTGTTACTAGCTTGTAAACATGGACATCACAAGATTTTAAGTCTATTGTTAAGCTGCTCCGCAAACATTAGAGCAAGGAACATGGATGATGATACCGCTTTGCACATGGCTTTGCAACATGGCAATTTAGACTGTTGCAAGATACTACTAAAATCAGGACTTGAAAGTGATATAGTAAACAAAGCAGGGTATAAGCCTAGTGATGTGGCTTTCACATTTGACATTCAAAAGCGGTACTTAGACTATGTCAATGAGTTGGAAATGGATAAAACTGAGGTATATCCTGTCGATACACACCTAGGCCATGATGGATTGAAATTAGCGAATGAAATTTCAAATTACAAATCCAAGGCGACTCTGCCAGATATTTACACCACCATCACACATAAGAATGGTTCACATCAAACGGAAAATAACAAGTACACGGATCTTTCCACGGTCCAAAATACATCAGGCTTCAAGAAAAAGCCTCCAAAGCTCATCTACAATTCAACATCAATGGAGAGCTTTGGCCCAAAATCTATTAAAGATAACAATGTTAATATCTTGAAGATCAGCACGAATAATGCTTCCTCTTTAGACGATCTCGAAGAAGAAGATGGAACAGTGGCAACTCCTCTTCTGAGTGGTAACAGAAGTAATGTATTCTTTAACTACATTGCAAATCAAAGTAATAACAGTTTAATAAGAGAATCTTCGCACGATTCGCTGGATAAAATATCTGAAAAATCCAGAGAATCCAAAATAAATGAGATTTATTCTTCAAGTAGTTCTGTGGATTCCAAAGAGGACTCTATGTTGAACAAGGATAAAGAAGAACCAAAAACCTCCTCGAATTACAAAAGACAGTCGATATTGGCAACGGTTCCTATATCTAAAGTGCGCTACACCGAATAATTAGATACTTCCATTTATATACTGTAGCAACTACTCAGCAGCAGGAGCAGAGCACGCTTTAGCCCCATAGTTCTCAAAGTACAAATTGTAGTGATATTCACATCCGGGGTTGAAAGGAGATTTACAGTTGTAACATTTCAACAAATTACTTTCATCTGTTATTTTGTACTGATCAAATGTCATTTCAGTCTTGCATATACCACAAATTACCAAGTTTTTATCTTTATCATTGAGTATGTCATATTTTTCTACTACATGATCAATAGAATTAGTTTCACTGTGACAAGAATAACAAGGATAATAAACTTCCGGACAGCACTTGAACTTTAGGGCTATGATATCCTTTTCGCCGTGCCAATGTACACATCTACTAGATTCATCAACCAACTTTCCTACAATTTGCTCTACCATAGTGAAAATTATGTAATATATACAATAAAATCTTTGGTTACTATATATCACTTATAATACTTAATAGTTGTATCATACTGTTTTGATGATAATTATTTATTGCTTGTTCTGTGAATGGTCTAGAAGGATTTGAAATTTCGCTGTAAATTTTTTTCCCCTTCTGGTGGAAAAATAATTACGTGCTACCATTATCAGTAGATATCACAGCACCATCGATTACATAATTAAAGTTATGAGAAAAGAAAGAGGATACAAGTTATATAAACAAGATGAAGTATGCAGAAATTATCTTAAGATAAGTCTAGCTAGATGATCACGGGCTTTAAGAATGTGCTTCTTTTTCAAAAGAAATACCAAAACCATAACCAGATTCGTATCAGCAAGAGCAATGTCCTTTCAAAGTGGAAACAACAAAAACATCGAATATATTCCAATTAGTGATATCAAAAGACCTATACAGCCAGATTTGGACTTACAGAAAGTTGACAGTATGGTTAGCTTTTTGAAAGGAACACCTGTAGCTTCCAAAACTTGCACCATCGAGCAAGCAGAAAAATTAGGGGGTGAACTTCCACCATTGGATGTGTTTCTTATAGTGAAAAGAGAACAAGATGAAAATGGGAACATGATCAAGAGAAAGCATTATTTTTCATTTGCATCCTGCCACAGACTAACAGCTTATTCCAGACTCCAAGAGGAGAACCCTAATGAGGTTGTAAAGGCTAAGTGTAAAGTATTTCCAACAACTGAAAGTCAGCTAAAGTTATATCTTGGTGCATCAATCATATAAAGTCATATACGGATGATTCAATATATAAGCACATGATTCAAAACTCAGATAATTCCCGATTTACGTTTTTACATCTCACTCAATCAATGGGCATTTTTCTTTTAACGACAAAAAAACATGATTAGCGCCTTTTTTTTGAGTACAAGGTTTACGTTGTTTTTTGATGTTTTTCTTCTATTTGAAAATTTTACATTGATATATAATCAATTTTAAACAAATTATTATTCCATTCTTTGATTTGAATTCTTCATTCAGTATAATCAGCAGTTAATCATCGTTGAATGTGTAATAAATAAATAGTTGATTTAATCATAACCAATTAATAGATCAATACATAAGTTTACACACTTCCTTTTGCCTCTTAATTTTTTACCCCTGAATTGTTATTTTTTTTCTTTGTTTAACTACAACTAATATAAACAGTACCAACCTCTATCAAAAAAAAAAAAAAGGAAATCAAGAATTCTCAGAGCTTTATTGATACCACATCGTTTCTAAGAACATAATAAACAAACAATGCTAAGAACCACTTTTTCTAAAAGACTATTTTCTCAATCCATGGCCAACCAATACAAAGTCGCCGTTCTAGGTGCTTCTGGTGGTATAGGTCAACCTTTATCCTTACAAATGAAGTTGAATCACAAAGTTAGTGAACTAAGATTGTACGATTTAAGACTAGCCAAGGGTGTTGCCACTGATTTGTCTCATATTCCTACCGACTCAAAGGTTGTTGGTTACTCCAACGCTGAACCTGAAGGTTTAGCCAAGGCTTTGGACAATGCTGATGTTGTTTTGATTCCAGCCGGTGTTCCAAGAAAGCCAGGTATGACCAGAGATGACTTGTTCTCCATCAATGCCGGTATTGTTAGAGACTTAGCTGAAGCTGTTGCCAAGAACTGTCCAAATGCTTCTATCTGTGTCATTTCTAACCCAGTCAACTCCACTGTTCCAATTGTTGCTAAGGTCTTACAAAAGCACGGTGTTTACAACCCAAAGAAGTTATTCGGTGTCACCACCTTGGATATTATCAGAGCCTCTAGATTCATTTCTGAAGTTGAAGGTACAAACCCAACTCAAGAGAAGGTCAACGTTGTTGGTGGTCACTCAGGTATCACCATTATTCCATTGATCTCTCAAACCAGCCACAAGTTAATGCCAAAGGAAGTCAAGGATCAATTAATCCACAGAATCCAATTTGGAGGTGATGAAGTTGTTAAGGCCAAGGATGGTGCTGGTTCCGCCACTTTATCTATGTCCTATGCCGGTGCTGTTTTTGCCGACAAGGTCTTAGACGGTTTATTGGGTGAAAAGGATGTTGTTGTTAACTCCTTTGTCGACTCACCATTATACAAAGAAGAAGGTATTGACTTCTTTTCTTCCCCAGTCACCTTGGGTCCAGACGGTATCTCCAAGATCCACCCTATTGGTGAAGTTTCCTCTGAAGAAGAGGCTTTGTTAGCTGAATGTAAGGAAACTCTAAAGAAGAACATTGCCAAGGGTTACAAGTTTGTTGAAGAAAGCAAATTATAAGTGAATAAATATGATAATAAAATATCAAATTTTTTTCTCCTCACTGTTCTAACGACTTTATGACTACAAACAAGTATTTGATAATCAAGAAGATTAACTATTATATATTCTGCGATCTTTATGACCATACCAAAGACATATACAAATCATTGATTTATTTCTATTACATATTTAATAAGGAATTATTATTCTCTACAAAATACCTAATTATGAATCCTCTCTTTTTTGTTTAATCTTTTTATATTAAAATAGACCAGACTTCTTTAAATTTTGTTGAATGATTAAATCTGTTACTGCATTCAAAATAAATTTCATTGACTGTGTGTCTGTTGCACAAGTTCTGTGCATGTAAACAGGACGATTACTTCTATTTATTGAGGCAAATAGCAATTCAAAGTATTTCAGTCCTTGGTCAACGTCATTGCTAGGACCTTTATATTCAGGAAAGTATTTTCTAATAGGTGACCTACCAACCTTTTCTTGGAATTTGTCAATCTTGTTGAAAAATATGATAAAAGGTGTGTTGGCAAACCACTGTGAGTTACACAGCTTGTCAAACAGCAACAATGATTCATGCATTCTATTGACCTTTTCATCCTCAAACAGGTTCTGGTCATATTCACTCACAGCAACAACAAACAAAACACATGTGATACCCTCAAAGCAATGAATCCATTTTCTTCTTTCACTTCTCTGTCCACCAGCATCCAGCACTTTGAACTCTCTGTTATTGATCTGAAAGTTTGTTTCAGTGATTCCTGATGTCTTGACTCTTCCTTTTAAAATATCCATGTCAGTTGCCAGATAGTCCACTCTGCTGAAGTTCATTATATTTTCAAAGTAGTACTCAGCAGAGCCTTCCAGTTGAAATTCATTTGATCGGGAAAAGCATTGCTGAATACCAACGTCATTTTCCCAAAGAAACTTTATTGACTTTGCCAAAGTCGTTCTTTGTTGCTGGTAGCTTTCCTGGTCCATGGCACTGCCACCTATTCTTGAAGACATGTAGGCACTATTATCTTGCTTTTCATCATCAGTGTCAGTTTTCCCATCGTTACTCAACTCGTCATCTTCGGTACTGTCAATATAGCTTTGTATTTTTCCTGTTGAGTTATTCGTTCTTTTCTTTTCTGATCTTTCCGAGTACTTTAGCACGTATTCATTTATGAAATCTGATCCACCTGCTTTGTTGGCATCTATCATGTCCAAGGCTTTTGAGGCAAGCACAATTTTTTTATGTTTGAACAGCTCCGGATGCTTTATTGGATCATCACATTGCAGCTCAATCCCCAGCCTTCTTGCTTGAACAATAAGTATCTTCATTGACTGAATGGCGTCAACCCATATGACCTGAGTGTATTGTACTCTTTCTCGGTGAGAAAACCCACCATGATGCAACACTTGAAGCTGTTTCAATACTGTTGATTTACCAGACTCACCTGTTCCTAGAAGTAATAGTTTAATTTGGTTTCTCTCTTTCTTGTAGTTCATCATCAACTGTTGCTCAATTAAATCATTGGCTTTCTGTGAAGATAGAAATGGATCTTGTTCATTATTACCATTATATCCTTGATTGACAGAGCTCTCTGGAGCACTAGCTACACATCCCATTGCGGCTGTTTCTTAGTTTTTGTTTTGGAAAAGATTATTTTGGCAATCACTAATTAAATATCAATTATATATCAATGTTTTGCTCTAAAAGAATAATAAGAATCTGCTTTAAAATTGAATATTATAAGCTTTCGTAAAAGTTTGACTCCCTTCAAAACTATATTGCTCTGTTGTTGTTTTCATTATTTTTTTTTTTTTTTTCAAAAAGAAAAGACAATTAGTTAAATCTAAATGAAACCTGTACATTTCCCGTTTTGGACACGTTATTTTCCCTCAAAAATAAGAATGTCACGTGAATACCAGCTTTCATCAAGCATATTCATCTTTATATTTAAAATAAAAGATGTATTGGTTCATGATCAAGATTAAGACTGACTACTGGTATAAGTGTCTCAAAAAAGCAGCAGTAGGTGAGCAATGATGGAGATCAGTACAGCAGTGTTTTTGATAAACAAATTACAACGCAGATTTTGTTTACTCATTGTAATGAATTATTTCTTTTTATCTTTTTAGCAATGTTTGATTAGAGTATTATATATATTAACCTATCTTTTATAGCAGCTCTTTTTTTAGTTGATTCCAAACACCCAGTTGTCTAAATATCTTATGCAAATACTAATGTTCTTTTGATAACCATTTTTACACATATAATGGTCGTACAAATTTCTTGGGCTGAGTGGCCAGCACGTGATCTTTGAGAATCGGTAAAGATGATTTCTGAAAAAAAAATAAAAATTTGTGAATTATCGGCTCAGTTACATGTCGTTTTCTTTCTTTTTTTTATATACTCTCGTAGTTAGTGGCCTATTTACAATTGGCTTTAATTATAAATGAATTGGAAAATTTAATAGATGCCACTACATTCATCCATAATATAAAGCTTCTTCTACACCTAACCCCCAATCATAAAGTAAGCATCATGTCAGACAAAAACACAGAAGAATCTGGATGCCCAATCCCACCAGAAAGAAGATCATATTGGCTAAGCAAATTCGCAGGATCAAAAAAACCAGAAAACCATCTTAGTCCAACTTCATCTCCATCAGGTGATGAAGCATGCCCTGTATCTCCTGAGAGCAGAGCTGAATGGATGAAAAAAGTTGGAGCATCATCAGAAGCAGGGAAAGTAGTCAACATCCCAGCAAGTGCGTCTGATGTTGAACTGTCATGTGATTCTGAAAAATTATCTAACACTCCATCTTACAAAACCAATGTAAACTTATCGGAGGATAGAGAAGTTAGCTCCATTCCAAGAACCAACGTTGATGGGAACTGGATATACCCTTCTCAAAAGCAGTTTTACGAGGCCATGATAAGAAAGCAGTTCAATCCAGAAGCAAAGGACATGGAAACTATAATTCCAATTCATAACAGTATCAATGAGCGTTGTTGGAATTTCATCAAAATTTGGGAAAAGGGTCTTGGTGGTGAGGCCTGTGGTGGAATAAAATTAACATCATTTAAGGGTGACTCGAAAAAAATGACACCAAGAGCCATGCTAAGAACATATATTCTAGGCTATGAGAAACCTTTTGATAGACACGATTGGATTGTCAATAGATGTGGGAAGGAAATTGATTATGTCATTGACTTTTACAGTGAAGAAGACATGACTGGAAAGCCGCAAGTGTTGCTGGATGTTAGACCGAAGTTAAATAGCTTTGAAGGTTGTAAAATGAGATTCATGAAGCTGTTCGAATAAAAGTATTGAACTAATAGAATCTCTGTAAATAGTTTTTCTTTAATTTATTACAATGAGAAAAAGAAAAGATATAAGAAATGAGTAAACAATTACAATCACATCTTCGTAAAATAGATGGAAAAGCTAATTCTCTTATATACAATGTAAAAACTGAAATATATTCATCATTTTATAGCACATATTTATTCATCAAATGTTATCATAACATTAACCCTCTTTGGAGATATTTTTATCTACTTTGTATATATATATATTTTTTTTTTTTGAATAGTATAATATATCAGAGAGAAAACAATTAGGTATGTTTCTACTATATACATCAATACGCCATTTTCGTATTAAATTCTACCAGGTTGGAAGTTTTGACCGAACTTTTGCATGTTTTCACCAACCTTGACATTAGTTTCAAAGTACTTTACAACACAGTTGTCAATGCAGGATGATTCCTTATTATTCAATCCACCTTCTGTGTACTTCAATTCAATACATTTCTTGTGACAGTTGTCAACTAGTTTGTTGAACATATCAGTGACCAAATCCAATTCAGCTTCAGCAGCTTGAATTTTTTGTTGAGAGGACAATTGAGGTTGACTGTTACCACCGAATCCTAAGAAAGACATTTTTTTAATCTATATGTAATTTATGTCGCTGTTGTAATAAAAAAAAAGTAAAGTCTCTTTTATTCTTGCAAGGTTTATTTCTAATAATCTTTGTATTAAAATATACTTTGCCACCTCAGAACTATATCTTAAGGTTAACTGTTCATGATTTTCAAGATTTCTCCAGGTGAACATTTCAACAATTAGAGTAAAAAACGTATGAAAAAGAAAAAGAGAAAATTTTTTTTTTCCTTAAAAACCTTTTGGTAGCGCTTGTATTGAATGAATACATTCAATATTAACCCAATTGCATGTGCATAGATTATATAAATAGTCGGTATTCCGTAACCTTCATGAGCATCTGTGGATTATCAGTTTCCCTCAACATCAGTTGTCATTTCCCACTCACTATGATCATAATCATCGGTTTCATCCATGATGGCTCTAGAATCATCTTCATCCTCATCTTCATCGTAGTCATCATCATCCTCATCATCAGCTTCATCCTTGTTCATCTTGTCCAATCGGTTTATCACCAGAGCACATATATCTGTCCATTCTCTCATACCACCCATACCAATATCTCCACAAACGAGAACTTTCTCTACAGGCTTTAAAATTTCAACAGTTGGCAGCAGCTCACTTATTGACTGAAGTTGGATTTTGGTTAGTGGGTGAATGTACATGAAGGTGTTCATTGCTGGTGCTAGGTACAATGGCGTTGAGGAAACAGGCCACCCCCTGACAATATTGGTCAGTAGGTTGTCTGATATGCCATTACTAATCTTGGCCAATGTATTAGCACTCAGTGGAGCTATAACAAATACATCCGCCCATCTTCTAAGTTCAACTTGGAGGGTGGGGTCACCGATTTTGTAAGGCTGATTGGATAAGTAACTTAAATCATCATCTGTCCATATCTTGACATGCGGAGAAATTTTCAACCCACTGACAAACTTCAGAGCTGACTGAGTCAAGACTATTTGAACAGAACACTGATCAGGCGTGTAGTACTTGAGAAGCTTATTGGCTATTAAGGGTATTTTGATACTGGCGACTGATCCTGTACCACCTAACAGTATGTGATACTTCCCATCGTCTTGCTTTGGTAAGTACTCAGATATTCTCTGTTTAGTGTAGTTCGATTCCGATTCATTTTTCGCTATAAGACTGCCAATGGTGACCAGTTGAGAGCCTGTCTTTCTAGTGGAGCTTATTGCAGACATTGGCGAGGTTGATTTACTTTCCTCACCTAATTCATCGATGTCATCCCCAAATCCTCCAGGAATCTCTACAGAGGATGCCTTTCTTTCATTGTTTGATTCAACCTTTCCTGTTAACTGGGCTACAATGTCATTGATCGACACAGACAAGAAGGAACTGTTGTTTGCTGAATTCATGGAGATAGCTGACAGTGGAGCATCTGATGAAATGGCGGCAGCTGATGGGCTGGATATGCTTTTTCTTTCCTTGTTAGGCAACGCTATACTTACCTTTCTATTGACACTTGATATGATACTGTTACTCTTTGATAGATTCTGGTGGTGGGAAGGGGTGTGAACATCACTTCCACTGTTTTCAGGGGAAAAATCAGTAGGCACAACCGAACTGTTGACTCTGGGTGTCATCGACCCTCTATGCTGATGTGGCAGTCTTCTCAGTGGGATCTTGTCTTCAAACTGAAATTGAATGGCACTCACAGGAGTTTTCAACCCAGAATCTGTATTGGTCCCATCCCCATCAGAATTTGTCTTGAAAGTTCCTGCCCTTGATCTGGCCGATGAAGTGCTGTTGGTTAAGATACTCGTAGGTGGCTTTTGGTTTGTTGGTGTTGATGTCAGTACAGATATGTTCATGTTGGATTGCTGCTTGATAAGAATATCCTTTTTCAAACTGCCGGATCTGCTTAAGTTACTTTGTGGGTCCAATTTGCCAGGACGCAGCTTTATCATGTCATGTTCTTGCTCATTGGTCTTCAATCTGTCTGTCGAGATAGGAAGAGTCTTTTTTTTGTCATTTATAGAATCTGATCTATCCCCATAAAGAGGCTTTTCAGAGGTTTTTCTAACCATTGAGCCATATATATTCCGTCCACTCGATTCACTTTTATTCAGTGTTGGTCTGGGAGCCGGTTCAATATTATCATCTTTATTGATCATTTGTAGTTAGAATATCAAATGAGTAAGGATGTGATGGTGGTAGTTGTTATTTCAGTATTCTTAATGTACAGTATGTTGTATTATTTTAGATTAATATGTGCACTTATTACTGAGTGTTTCTGACTTGTTTCGGGTTTCCTTTTTTTGTTCTGTCTCAATTTCCTTCTTTTTTTTTCTCTCTCTCTGTTGTTGAATTTCTGATTTGTGTGCCTATTTGTTTCCTAATAGAGCAAAACGGTGAAAAATATAAAAAAATACATCACTTGTTCGGTGGTGAGTGTCCTTTTTTTTGAAAAAAAAAAATTAGAGTGAATTTTTAACCACCAAAGCTGTAAATCCCTATTGGGAAAGATTGCTTCTGTCTTCGGGTAACAATATTTGCTTGCTGCTGGTTTTTTTTTTTTTTTTTTTTTTTTCACTGTATATTTTATTTTTGTTTTATGTGCTACTTCTACAAATCAATACTCCAGTTTGTTCATTACTTGAAAAACAGAGTTATCAATTAAATCAACCATATATAAACAACCAAATACAAAAATTCATATATAAATGAATATCAGAAAAGATCTAATCCAACTAATACAGATTTGCTCAGTTTTCAGTGGTGCTTTCATGGCGTGGAACCTGTTGGGGTTGATGTGTAATACACCATCACCAATCACTGTTGTTATTTCTGGATCTATGGAACCAGCATTCCAAAGAGGAGATATTTTGTTTTTATACAACAGAAAGCAAAAGAATGAAGAACTGAATCTAGAAATACAAAATGTAGGCGATATTGTTGTTTATAACTTGGATAATAGAGAAATCCCAATTGTGCATAGAGTCATCCATGAATATGAAATTCCAGCTGAAAAGAAAAAAAATAAATATCAGGCAAAGCAGTACTTACTAACCAAGGGTGACAACAACAACATACATGATGTTTCTTTATACGGAAGAGGAAAGAAATACTTGAACACTAGTAGAGATATCTTAGGAACAGTCAAGTTCTATATTCCCCAATTGGGCTACTTGACTATCTGGATCAACGAAAACCCTAAGTTCCAAAAGGTATTCTATGCTGGTTTGATCTTGATGAGTTTGTTTGAATAGTCTTTATTAGTATTATATAGTTAAACACTCAAGGTGAAAGAGATTGTATATGTTACAGTACATATATCTGTTTTTTATCTCATTTAAGTGCTATTATTTGCGTGTGGTTTTAGTTATTTTTTTTTTTTTTTTTTGGCTGTTATGAATTTTTCCCTTCCGCCATAAACAAGTTTCTTAATAAACACTAATCTTATTCTTTGTTATTCCTAAAGTCAAGCAACAAGAAAAAACAACCCATTCAAAAACATATAGCTAACAATCCTTACTTTTTCTGCATGTCACAATCATTAAGACCATACTTGAATACTGTTGGTGCATCCTTGGAGGCATGTATCAACTTAACTAACTTCCCCTCTCAAGAAGTAGAAAGACATAATAGACCTGAAGTTGAAGTTGAGGTTGCTAAGCAATCAGCTGAACTTCTATACAAGCCTATACATATTGTAAGAAACGAATACGAAAAGGTACTAATTGAGCCAAGTGTTAATTCAATGAGAATGTCCATAAAAATCAAACAGAGTGATGAAATTGAAAAGATTCTTGTTCACAAGTTTACTAATTTCTTAGAACAAAGATCAGAGGCTTTCCAAATTTTAAGAAGAAAGCCAATAAGTGACGAATACAGTATATCTTTCTTGATTACAAACACGCACACAGAAACCATGAAGTCCAAAGAGCTCGTTAAGTTCATAATTGATTTTATGGAAGAGGTTGACAAGGAAATAAGTGAAATGAAATTGTTTTTAAATGCTAGAGCTAGATTTGTTGCTGAACAATACCTAACTGAATTTATCTACTAGATATATACTTGGTTTTATTTTCATGAAAAAGTTGTCATAACGAAACTCGTTTACCTAGGCTTTTAGTTTTTATTTGTAAACTGGGTTTTCACTCAAATAAGTGGTAGCGTTTACTCAATCCTGATGGCAAAGTGTCTGCTCATCAACCAGACCGCTACCAAATGTGCGAAATATAACATTCTTACCAGAAAAACAAACAAAAAACTTGGTAACGTTGACATGATGACAGGATTTGCAAATGTCCAAACAAAAATATTCTGCTCAAAAAAAAAAACTGAAATGAAATATAAAATATGTCTTCAAAAAGAAAACATTCAGAACTCATCCTTTCTACCGAAGGTTTAACTTTAGTCATTAATAGCAATATTATCATTATATCTAACCAGAATCTGAGTTAGTATATCTATACAATAATTGATATCTCTGAACAGTGTTTTTTTTTTCACTTTGGTTGAATACAGCGAAGATACTGTACATTTCATTATATTGGCGAAAAACCAGAAAAGCAGGCATAATTTAAATACAGAAAACGATGTCTACTTCTAATGATAATGAAAACTTAGAAAGTAGATCAGAGTCTATATCCAAATCTGAAGATCAAACACTACAACAAAATAAAAACATCGATGTAGATTATACTCCATTTTTATCAGCAAACAGTGACCAAAACAATGACCAAAACAAGAACAACGATTCAGAAAACTCACAAGCAACATCAGCAAGTAATGAAAATGAAAAGCCTAACGATCAGAATACGCCAGCCAATAATTTCAATAATAATGATTCATACAAAAGCTCCCCTTTGAGTGAAAAGAACATCGTGAGAAATTCAAGATCCAACAGTCAAAAGGAACCTACCAATCTTGGATCTAAAAGATCCAGAAAATTCTCTTCAGAAAGTCAACCCTCAAGCAAGCAAAAAGCTTTGAAGGGAGAATGTGATCACTGTAGAAGACGGCAAACACAATGTGTTCAAGTACCTAATTTGAAGAATTGTGTTCAATGTGAAAGCAAAGGTATTAAGTGTACATATTCCGAGATAGCTGCCAACAGATCCAAGCACGACTTGGAACAAATAAAGAAAAGAGTGGATGAAAATGTAAATGTTCATGACCTGCTCAAAAGAACCAAGTTGGACCAATCAGCAGACCAATACCAACAAGCCAAGCAAATGTTCTCACCTATGAATGGAAACGTTGAACTTAAGAATTACCCCAGTATGGCAGGTGGCCTGGATCCTAATCTTTTGGCAAACACAGTTGGAAGCCCAAGTGGGTTGCTATCTCCTGAAATCTTGAACTCTTTAGCTCCAATGAATAACAACAATGCTGCTCTGGCATCTGCTTTGAACACACTAACAAACAAAAACGGTAACACCCCAGTCAACAACAATGTTCTTTCTGAGTTGTTAAACAACTTGATAATGAACAATCAAATCTATAAAAGCAACAATCAGCAGCTAAAGGCAAAATCCAATGTCAGCAACGAAATGAACTTTCAGTATATGCCTAAGAATGTACAGTCAAATGGAGTAAGAAATAATAACGCGAATACAGACAGTGTCAACCAAATATTGACGTCAATCAATCAGTCCAAAAATGTCCTGTCTCCCACAGCATTATACTCACAGTTGAACAATAAGTCGACTAATTCAAACACCAACCTTAATTTGACTGGCCATAGTGGTGCCTCAAGTAGACCTTTACCAAACTTAGTCGTCGGTCCCCCATCTTATCCTAGATCCTCGTTTTATTTGGGCCCTACATCCTTAATTGATTACAATTTGATAAATCATGTCAAGGTCAACAAAATAGATCAGATTCAAATATCCCCGACTCTAGCATTGAGAAAAGTTGCTTCCAATGTGCAATTCTTACTGAGAGATGATTTCAATGAAAAGCTGTACCTGAAGCAAGAACAGGAGTTGGACCTGGTTGAAAAGCTGATTCATCCATATGGCAAAACCTTAGTTGATATCTTTTTCAAAGTTGTTCATCCACACTATCCTATACTGCATGAAAAGGTGTTCATGGAGAAATACTCTAGATCGTATAAAGAACTAACCACTCCTCTTTTGGCATCCATTTACTGCTTGGCCTTGGACTGGTGGGAGTTCCACCCTCAACTCATTGGATTCCCCAAACCAGACGTTAAGAGACAGCTGATGGACATAGCCATAAAATCGTTCTTTGAGGTTGTTGAGAGACCTAAGCTGAGCATTGTCCAAGCAGGCCTGCTGATTCTGAAATGTAGAAGTGAAACCTCAAACAACTGGGTCATTGCATCTGAGGTTGTTGCCTTGGCCGAAGAATTGGGACTGGGAATTGACTGTCAGGATTGGAGATTGCCAAAGTGGGAAAGAGGTCTCAGAAGAAGACTAGCATGGGCTGTGTGGTCCATGGAAAAATGGACCTCTGCCAGTGAGGGAAGATTCTCACATTTGATATTAGGTAGAAACTGGCTGGTAAAGATGCTTTCGGATGAAGATTTCCCTAGTGATATTGGCTCTTATGGCATGAACTACTCGAAAAACAGTGGTCATTTGGGATCCTATGGAAATTATAGCTTTGTTGGAACACCTAACACTAACCTAAGTAACAACACTCCGAACAATGTGTTGAACGGTGCAGGCTTGAACTCAAATGGCCAATCCATCCCATTTGCATCCATTCTTGATACAAATCTCTCACCAGAAGAGGTCAAAGACAGAAAACAGTTGTTCCAAAATTATGTCTCTTTATCAATTGTCCTGGGCGAGATCTTGGACACCTTTTATACACTAGGTGCCATGTCAGTAACCAACAACATAGAATATGTTTTGAAATTAGCAAAACCTTTACAACTCAAACTTAAGGAATGGTACCAAAACTTGCCTCCTAAGTTGTCTATAAATCATTTGGAATCCGGCAAGTTCAACAGCAATGCGGCATTAACACTGGCTTACTTTGGAACCGAAATATGCTTACATAGAAAAATTCTCACAACTTTAGACAGCGACAAGTCTCCAATGAACTCTTCTGAGCTTAAGAAAGTATGCAGAGAAGCAGCAAACTCAAGAGTGCTGGCGGCCATAGACTTTGTAGAAGAACTAAAGCCTGAGCATATAAATGGATTTTGGTATTCATGCAGCTCCAACAATTTATCTTTGATTGGTTCTTTTATAGCGCTGTTGTACTGTACCAGTGAAACAAGCGAAGAAAAACTTATCTTTAGAAACTACTTGAAGAGATACATCTATATTCTAAGCACAACATTAGCAAGCTTTCATAAGGCTAAAACTGCATTAGAGTTTGCTCAACTGTTGGATGAGATCTTGATTTAGTTTAGTAACACTATATATACAATAAGATTATTTTCATTTTATTTTTTGATTGGCAACAACACGTAGATATGGCAATAGTTATTTACAAGTTTTTATTATTCAAAAAAGAAACACAACCAGTTATACAAAAGTTTTTATCTCAGATTCAACAGAGTCTGGAGCCTTGGCGTAATTTCCGGATTCACCATTATCTACACGAACTATAGGGGCATCGTAGAAGTAAGTTTTCAACTCTTTTTCTTTGGCCATCAATTGTTTAATTTCTTGGGGCAATCTTTCTCCGGATTTCAATTCAGATCTGGTTAACTGATTTTCATCATAATTGGATTGGTCTTTTTTCATATTTACATCAGAATTCACATCTTCAAGAAACTCTTTCCAAAGTTTTGCATTTTCTTCCTCGTACAAGGCACTTTGCTTTTCCACTTTTGAGTTATCATTAGGTTTTTGCTCCAGCAATTGATTTTTGTATTCTTCAGCTTTTCTATTCTTTTCCTTTAAATTTTGAATGAAGTCATTTATTTTAAAATACCATCTAAATATATTTTTTCTTTCTTCTTTCTCTTCAAAAAGGTGATTCAACGGAAGCATTTCTTTATCCAAGTCAAATGTGTTCCAAAAAGTTGGTCCATACTTGTTAGCTTCCTCCATGATATCGTCGTACTTTCTCATCATCAGAGTGTATCTATGGTTCAAGTCCTTGTTATCCTGTGCTATCATTGCCACAATTTGCAGCATTGCAGAAAATACAATGAAGTTCCTGTACTTGGAACTGATCTGTCTCACTCTTTGGAAAATCCCAACTCTAATCTTTTGGGCAACTTTAGAGTACTTGCCTTGCGATTCATTTCCTCTTTTGAAAGTGCAGCTAAAGTTTCTTAAAGCTTGTTTAGTATAAAAGTTCTTAAACATTATGGTTTGATACTTGTATATTTATATCGTTTTATGGTATCTTAAGATGATCATGTATTAAACATGGGTTGTTGAGTATGAAATAAAAGAGAGAAGAAAATGGTTGTAATGATTAGTTTAATTCTTTTTCTAAAAAAAAAAGGCAGATTTAAAAAGTCGGAAACATATTTTTCTTAAGAGGTGTCACGTGAACACATTGCTTTTTTTTTTTCAGTCGAAATCACAAGTCTTCCGAAAAACCATTACACGCAAAGAATTACCCTAAAAGGAAAACATAAAGATGCCTGTTTTCTTCCCATAGTAAAATTCATCTTCAAGTTTTTTTCATTGATAGTGAATATATTCATTAAGACTTGTTATTGAAAACTATCAACATTAAAGGCTCATTGTAGTAAAAAAACCAAAGCAATACACAATATATAAACCACAATCATGGGTGTAGACTTGGACAATGTTCCTTTTGAAAAGGACAATAAAAAGAAGTGGATTCCTCATAACAATAAAGCCAACTCTTCTTTATCTCAACAGAACTTGGATGTATCTTATGAATTATTACTTACACATCTTATAGAATTTGAGAAAACTAAGGATTGGGCAATCATAAAAAATGAAATTTGTAAAACTATCCAGCCTGAAGTGCTATTGCAACCTTTCTCCATGTATGCATACACTAACGATCATAAGAATTGGACGCAAACAATCATTAGACTGGATAAGCTAATCACTTGCTTGAATCAATATGAATCTAATTCTGAAGAGGATACATTAGTGCAAGATTATGCTAATACCTTAATTGATAAGTTCATCACTAATGAAATGAAAACAGTTTATAGAGCATTGAATAATCTAAGAGGATCAATCACCAACCCAATGCTAAGACTTTTACAATCAATAGTGGGTTTCAATAACGGCAGATATGTTGATCAGTTTATCTCCTACTTTGACTTTTCTTTACCTAGTATCACAAGAGTGTTAACACCTCATAAGAGTGAACTCAATGCTAATACACAAGAATCAATTATGGATGAAAAGCAATATCAAAACTCTTTAAGATTCAACTTCATAAAGTTCCTCACTAGTCTTTTGAGTTACTCTCCATCTATTCTTAGAAAAGATTTACTTTTGGAAAACAACAAGATCATGGTTGCTTTATCCAAATACATAAGCAAAGTAGATAGTGATGAATGTGTCATTTTATTACTGAACACCTTTATTGAGAAGGTAATCAATGAAGGCTCATTCAAAAAGGCCACCAAGTGTAAGATTTTTCATGAGTTCCTTTTAACAAATATTCTCAAGAAGTACCAAAAGAAGGAAACCGATATAGACTGTAAGAAAAAAATTATGGAATTCTTCAATATTTTGTTCACTGATTCAAATGTAGGCATGGTGTTTGAAAATCCAAAGCCTTGGAATTCCATCAATGTAAATGATAATAAAAATCTGATTGTTGTTAACAATAAGAAGTACAAGCTTAACAACAAATATATTTTCAATACCATTGCCAAATTCAAACCATGGGAAGATGAAATGCAAATGAATCTTTTAATCAAGATTCTACACAACGTCCCTGAATTAGTAGCTCCATATGTTAACCAATTGTACCATTTGAATGGTAACAACGAGGCCAAGATGACTTCGTTTTGGGTAGGTCAAACCCTAACACTGAATAGAATTATCAACTTACCAATTCCAGATATCATTGATCAGGGAAGTGAAAGCCACAGTTCCTTAGGCGATGAGGAAGAGGATGAAGGTGATAATGTTGAGGAAATCGGCTATAGTATACAAAACTTAATTAATATTGTAGTGCCACCATCTCTTACTTCTGCCAATCTGAAACAATACATAAGTAACGATTCGGACTTTATAAAGCACATTGGATGTCAACTGGTTACCTCTATTTTGAACAAACTAATATTAGTTACTGATTTCTTGAATGATCAAAATTCCAAAGCTATAGTATTTTCAAATGATTTGATTAATCAAGTACAATCAAAACTACCAGAGTTATATGAATACCTAAAGAGTGCAGACATTGTTTATAAAAAGAACACTGAAAGTCCTAATTTGTTGCTAATATCTGAGTTAACAAACATTATGTCCTTATACAATCAAGTTTTCACTAAAGTAAACAGCGAATTTAAGCTAAACGGTGACAATATCTTTAATAAACTTATTTTTAAGGGAAGCTCAGTCAAAGACAACAATCAAGAAGGTACGCTGAATGGTTTGGAACTGAACATCATTGATAAATATATGGAATTGCAGGAATCCAATGATGCTTACAAGTGGTGGAATAAAAACAACTCTGACTTTTCTTTATTCACTGCATTGCTGAAAATGGGGTACAGAGAACAAGCTGGTCTGCAAAAAAAGATAACCAAAATATTGCAAAACTTGACTGAAAAGCAAAAACTTTTCAATAAGGACATTCTTATTGCCTCCCCCATTACCGCTCTTATGGAATCTCTAATCCTTGTCTTCTCAGAAGAAGGCATGGTCAATGTCTGGAACTTGATAGACCAATCAGTGCAAAGAACTGTGACAGCACCTTACAAATACATTGATATGGGAGTAGATTTCAAATATTGCTCACCATTGATTTGTTGTTTATCTGAGCAAATATCCTTTTTTTTAGAAGATGGTGATTTGGTAATGAAATGGTTATCCATATTTGCGTACAAAATGTCATTGATTGGTGATCACGGATGTGTACAATACATTAAAGCAAAACATGATTTGTTTTATGATATCAAAGAACACTGTAAGAGCATTGATTTACATGAAAGTGAAGTCAGCCCTAATCAATTCTGTGAAATGGTGTCTTTGTTGACAATTGACGAATTCAAATCTGAGCAAGAGACCATTTTGGCAAGATTAAACTTGTTTTTGACTAGCAACGATGCTGGTTTGAACAATAAATTAATTAGCTCTTCTTTGTTTGATACTGTCTTCTGCGGAAAAGATAAAAATTTAATCTGTGATGTTCTCAGAATACTGAAGAAGAATGATATGACCTTAAGCATCATATCAAAGGAAAATGTTTATGGAAACCTGATCAACATCATCAAGCAAGGTGATCATGATGTCACCTTTACCATTCTAAACACCTTTGACAAGTCCACCATTATCAAATTTATCAATGAAAATAAAGAAATTGAAGTAGACACAAAGGTTAATGTGCTGCTATTATTCAAAATGATTCATTATGATTTGATTTCTCATGCTGAATATGAAGATTATTTATTTAATCTCTTGGTTGATTGTGGAGAGTATATTCCTAAAAAGGTATGGGAATCACTCTTTGA
The DNA here is from genome assembly GCA_030567275.1 of Hanseniaspora lachancei. Classification (NCBI taxonomy): domain Eukaryota; kingdom Fungi; phylum Ascomycota; class Saccharomycetes; order Saccharomycodales; family Saccharomycodaceae; genus Hanseniaspora; species Hanseniaspora lachancei. The sequence continues at coordinate 33,263 of JAJLRX010000263.1, read as the reverse complement.
AAGTAAAGACTTTGGTGCCATGGTCGTTAACAAGTGTATCCTAATCTCCTCTAAAGACTTTATGGAAACATTAACGGAAAAATTCTATTCCCAAGCAGTTCAATATTTTAATAACATCTACTCCAAGAATAAAGATAATATAACTCCAGAATTGATTTATTATGGATCATTGTTAAAGCTTGAAACTGAAGAAATTATTAATGGCTTAAAAGGTGCTGCAATGAATTTAGTCAATAACGTTGCTGAAAATGAAAAGTATCTTCCAGACGTTTTAGGCTTTATTGCTACTTTCAGTAACTGTGATGAAGGTCGAGAGAAATCTGTTTTGAGGAATATAGTTGATTATCTGATTAATTCATCAAGACAAAAGTATTCTTCTTTTGCTATCAAGTTTATTACACAGCTTCTTGCATCAAAAAAAATAGATTTCGATTCTGTTAAAATTTGGTGCTACAAATGTTTCCTCTACATCAATAAAAAATCTGCTATCATTGAAGCTAATGAATATCTAAGTGATGAATTTATGAACATTTTCAAGGAATTAGCTAACTTAATTAAAGTATTCAATCCGTGGCAGTACATTCCTAAAATTATTCTGAATACTGGTGTCGAAATTATCTTATCTCAAGAGTGGTGCTTCAAAAAGGAAGTAATTGAATACATCATTAACCTATGTAATCAGAGTTATGACGAAATGTTTGAAACCAAAAAATACATCCAATTGGTCTTCAATAGTGAATGTTCACCTTTCAAGGACAAAAAATCTTCTTCAGAAGACCTGACCCATGTTGCTATTTTAATAAACACATTGTTTTACAAGAACATCAAGGCTAATTCTGACATTAATATATCTCTACTTTTGGCCGAAAATTACGATGGTACCATAAGCTTAAAAGACAGGATATTCTACAACATGATGCAAACTATTGAATCTAACACTTCTGTCTCGTGGACACAAAGAATAGGTTCTTGGGATTTCATTGAGTCTAGTAATGGCCAAGATACCGTGGCAATTGACGATTACGAGGAGTTAGTATCCAATGATAAAGAAAAGTTGATAATGAAAGAAAAAGAACTTCTAAGTATCAGCATTGATAAGAGTATGATTTTAAAAACTATTAACAACTACAGATTTGTTGATAGCTCAGAAATCATAACCAAATCATGTTACTTGAACGAATGGGATGATTTGTTGAGAAAAGAAGTCATTTTGTCTGCCCATGAAAGGAATTTGATATATGATACCAGATTCATTATGTTGCTGATTTTGCAAAATAATGAACTTGTAAATACCGTTGAGTTAGATGAAAATGAGCAAACCGAAATCACAAGATTTAACTTTAAGTCTTTGGTAAGAAGTGGGCTGTTTTCCTTGATTATTGTTTCCCTATCATTCAAAGACGATGAGAACTCCTTGATTGCTTTTGAAATTATCAAGCACATGGTAAACACTTTGCCAAAGAATGATGAGGAGAACCAAAAGGTCAAGGTAGATCTAATGGTTTCCATCTTTGTGAAGAAAATACTGTTCTCTTTCAATGAAAATAAAAAGATGATTCCAGGTGAGTTTGCACCACCAATTTTCTGGCTCATCTTATCACAGATTTCATTCATAATCTTAGATCCAAAACACTTTTTGTATGAACAAATCTACAAATGGGTTCTATCTAAGCCAAAGTTAGTTAAGTATGAAATTCCTATCATGAATATCTTTGTCAACTTCCAAGTCAAAAATCAAGACTTTGAAAACTTGACAAAATGCTTGAATTGGTTACTGAAGAATGTAGTTAATGGGATAAAATCTGTTGACGATATCAACTATTTAAAGCTGGTCAAGATGTTCGAGTTCATTTTGAACTTTGACAACAATTGCTATGCTAACAGATTAACTAAAGTTTACTTAAATAGATTTGTTGAAAAGGTTCAAAGAATTGTTATTGATTACAGTATAATTACAAGGTATGGTATATTGAGTAGTTTAGAATCCAAGAAGTATGCCAACGACATGAAGATGGCCATGAAGAAAAACTTAAAGGCAAATGTTGATGAATATAAGCAATTTTTGATGCTTCTACAAGAGAATTTGAACATTCAAGAGATTGTATCCAGATTCAATGTTACTTTGGTTTCCAACAAAAGATTGATGGATTGGACTGAAGGTGATGGATTGAACATCAGTAAGAGAATATGTAAATAAATATATATCAAATAAACCAATTGGATTGTTCTTGCATATCCCTCCAAAGTTGATCATCATCATGTACATTATTGTCTAGAATATCGAAAATTTTGTCTATATTGTCAAATTCCTTTCCCGTATTCAACAGTTTGTTCATGTTATCGTGTATAACTTCCTCTGCGTAGTTTTTGTTTGTCATTAAAGGACTTGTCATTAGTTCACCTCCAGCATTGCCGATGGGTGTGCTGAGTAAGAAATGGAGAGGGAAGGGACTGGCCTTCTCACTTTCATATGATCTTGAGCTTGACATCGTATTAGAAGTTGCCTTTATTGGCTCACTGTTAGTTCTCACAACATCGCTGGTAACAACGTATTCATCCTTCATTGTTGAGCATGTGTTGTATTTGGAAGTTGGAGTCTTTACCCATCCTAAGCTGGAGTTTTCATATCTGTCAATCAAGTGTGTCATCTTATCACGCAAATTCAAATCCTTTATCAATCTTAGCAGTTGCTTTCTTCTGAGGTCAGCAGGATCGTTACCTTGGTCTCTCATTTTTGTCAAAACTATAAGTCCCTTTTCCAAGAATTCATTTACTTGTTCATGCAATCCAAAAGTGGCACTTATCAAAACCAATGTCGATGACGCTGTGAATATGTACTCTCTATCCATGTACCCAAAAATAGCCAACTGTCCCTGTTCATACATTGACCACAAGGACTTAATGGTGTTTATGGAGCTGTTCAATGAAGAATTAAGCAAAAAAATTGTGTTTTCCGAGTAATCATCCAGTCTTATAAATTCAGGCTGTAGTCTTCCAGAGGATAGCCAGTTCTTTAGAAACAAATGGGAAAAATGATGAACCAATCTTCTTACCGCCAAGTTAATACCATTGAAATATTCCGTATAAATGTTACATTTGAGTCTGGTGATTTTGAATGGATTTTGGTCGAATTCAACTTGTAAAAATTCAGGAAGACTGTGTCTGAACTCAATCAGTTCTCTCAAAAGATTGGTTACTGTTGGCGATATGTCCTTTTTCAGTTTTCTATTATAAAGCTTGTTCAAAATCTTCGAGCTTATGAATGTGGTATTGATGCATGCTAAAAGATAGTCGGCTTCAGGAAATATGTAGTTTTCACAACCTTCCGGTGGGTTGCTCATGTCAAAGTCACTTGGTAACTTACAGGATATGGACACGTCTTGGAAACTTAGAGGATGTCCTGCTTTTGAGGAGAGCATTCTTTCGTATATGTAAATGGTCCAGAACAATCTTCTATGGTGTTCCAGCTCAAACTTGGAAACATTCCCTGCCCCAGCATCACAGTGCCATCCAAGAATCAAGCAGGTCTTCAGAGTCATGGAGAAATACAGGTATGAAGAAACTGTATAGTCTGCAACTTGTAGATAAAACGCATAAAGTAATAGTGTTTCTACTGAGCCTGGCTTTGTGAAGTTATCAATTTTGTTGCCAGAGTATAGATATCCAAATATTGCAGAGCTTTTGATAAAGAATTCCTTTCCAGGTAAAGATCTATTGGAGTTTTCCAAGTTTGAAGTGTCTCCCTTAGATTCCGAACTTGTACCGAGGTACATTTCACCAATGGCAAAAATCAGCATGATTTTACAAAACCAAATGGTCTGAAGTATCTGATCCTCATGAACAACTTCTCCGTTGTAGATTTTCTCAAGATTAGCCTTTTCCAAGCCTTCATTGAAGAAGTAAAAGCAACCATCATTGTATGTAATGAATGTGTCTATGAGCAATAGAGCGTAAGAATATGGTGGTAATGAAAAATTAAAGGAGTTCGAGTTTGTAGTCTCATTTGATGAAAGAATAATCTTGTAGGCATTTCCTTCTTCTTCTAAGATCTTATCAACATTGTTGTTGGTCCAGCCAGCCTGAGATTTATCAGAGGAAATGTTGTTAGGAATTAATTCGTCGTCTATGGTTGATTTTTTATTGGTAGTCTTTAGGTTCTCTTTTTTTAAGCTTTTTATGCTGCTTTTTCTGAAATTGTCTTCAATCATGGTCTTTGTTCTTCCTATTAGGGAATGAATCTCCATACAAAAGTGAGTCATTGATGAAGAGCCAACAAAGTATTTTTGTCCAGTTTTGGAACCTACAATACCTCCAAAGTTCTCACTAGAAAAATCATGTTCTTTGTCGTTACCATGAACCTCTGAACATTTCTCATCATTTTGGATAACTTTTTTCAACCCTGTTTCTTGCATTTTGTAGTTGACAAATGTGGTATTGAGTTTATTATTGTTTGTTTCTTCTTCATTATCATTCAAGGCATTGTTGAAAAAATCCTCCTCATCAGAGTTCTCTTCAGTTCTGTTGACAAAGGTAGCAATATTTCGACCTTTGTTTTGTTTTATAATGTTCTTCAACTTGGCAGTTTCCTTTTTCAGTTGAGATATCTCATTTTGCAAGCTCTGCAAATATGTTAGGGAAACATTAAGTTTCTTCTTGGGTGCTTGATATTCACAAGAGACCGAAGCATCCATACAATTGAGACACTCATCCTTGCCCTCAATTTTTTTACAGTTTATATGTTTTGTTCTACATCTAGTACATGCAATGTTCTTTTCTTTCTTCTTATTTTTTTTTTGTTCATCATTTTTGATTAAACTTGACTTCTTTGAGTCATTGGACTTTCCACCTACTTTCAAATCAAAGGCGGTATCATTACTGTTTCCGCAGAATACAGCTTTAATATCCTTTTGTTTATTGGACGCTTTTTTCACTTTTTTTATTGTATTACAGTGTGGTTTGGAGTTACCATCAAACTTAGTCCTAAGGATATTGATATCATTGTTTTTTAAGTTCAGTTCAATATAAGGTTGATTGGATTTTTTTTTAGAACCCATTAATTATCCACTTTATTTTTGGTGTGTCAAATAAATGGTGATTTTTTCTTTTTTTTATTATTAGCTATAATGATCCTTTCAATAAGCAGTTCATCTATGATTCAAGATAATCTTCCAATAATGGTTTTTTTTTTTTTTAATTATTTTTTTTTGGGAAAAGAGTTCTTTGGATATTGAATCATATTTCCAAAGTATCATTTCAATAATCACTCTTAACCCATAGTATGCTCTTGATAACACTTGTCATGTGTTGATCTTATTTATGTTTGACAAATGGTTCGGTTACTCCCAAATAAGGAAATTAATGGTATTTTTGTTTGGGTAAGTTGTATTATCGGATATAAGCATGTATATTTATATTTTTTTTAATTTTTTCTAAAAGTTACCCGCACTTTCCTTGCCAAAAAAAAAAAATTGTTCATAGACACCAATTCCCAACGCAACCCAACCAAAATTCTCCAAAAAATTTCATCACATGTTAAAAAAATTTTTTTCTTAACTTAAAAAAAAAAAACCCCCCCACTTTCACTGTCATTATTTTTCCCTACCAAAAGCGAAAAAAAAATTTTTTTTTCTCTTATTTACCAATAGGTTTGATATTATTGTACATGTTTTTATAATTCTTTATAATTTTATATCCATATTAAACGATGTAGTTATTTATACACGTTTCTTAATTCAACATTATCTTATAAAATATATAAACATTTAGTTGAAAAAAGTCACTTCATTGTTAACCTAGAGGATTATTATACACTGTCTAATAAGCTATCTTTTCATATACCATAATGTCTGCTATTAAGAAAACTTTTGATTTAGGTAAAATCATTAACACATTGAAGCTAACTGGAGAATCCCAAGCTAGATTACTACAATTCAAGAAGAGAGCTGATGATGCCAAGATTGCTTTTGTCAAGGCCCAAGAAAAGGCCAACGCCAAGATCGACTTCGCTGCCTACAAGTCCCTATTGGCTGGTTCTTCCAACAAGAATATTGTTTCTGAATTAGAATCCTACCTAAACAACTTCAAGCCAAAGGAAGACACTGCTGCCTTGAAGGAAAACTTAGACAACTTATCCAAGTTTGAAAAAGAAGCCTTGGAATCCGCAAAGCTAACTGAAAAGGCTGTTGGTGAAAAGTTGTTGCTGTTGAGAAACACCATTGCCAATATCGAAAACGCCATTCCTGTTGAAGAAGTTCAAGTCCATAACGTCTTAAAGGCTGATCCAGATTTCGAATTATGGGTAATGAGATTGAACCAAAACGGTACTGTCACCAAGATTCCAGGTTATACTCAAAGATTCAAGAACTTGGATCCATTGTCTTAATCTTTGAGACAGCTATCATTTAATGAATAAAAATCTATTAGAGTAACTATAATAAACTTCATTCTGAATAACTTCAATGAAATAAGGTTTAAGATGTTAAAGCATATGGAAGAAACATATTTAAGCATAAGGTACAAAATGCTTCTTTTGTTTGAGAAGAAAGTCATTCAGCGAGTAGAAATCAAGTACTGTTTACTTATATAGAAATGGTATTGATTTGCTTTAGTCAAGTGAAGTTCAGTAGATGTGCCTTTGTTGATAATTCAACTATACATGAATAAAGTATATGTTTCTTTGTAGTTTATTTGAATATACAATATATATATGATATAGATTTTAGACACATGCTATGTTGATCTAACTTCTTACAAGAATATTCTTTATCACAACAACGTTTAAAATAATCAGTTTATTTTTTTATTATTATTTTTTTCTTTTTTTTTTTTTCGTTGTAGTTCATTCTATGCGTTAAACCGATATGGAGTGTATTAAAATCAACACAAAATCTGAATCCTCTCTGTGAAGATAATTTATATATCATTGAAATACTTATTTCTTGACCATTATTTCTTAGGCATTAAACATATTAAGGGTTTTTAACAAACCATATATTTATAAAAACCATGCTGAGCACTACTTTCAGAGAAGCTCTACTGTGTGAGCAATCAGAAGATGTTGATCAAATAAAGGAACTTCTGTTAGAATACGACTCAAACTTCAAACATTTAGAAACCATTGGGGTTATGGCAAGGCACTTGTCTGTGGATTCACTAAGCACAGGTCCAGGTGGCAAATTGCTTATCAAGCTACTTCTCAACAAGGACAAGGACGCGATGAGTAGTTTCAACCTGAGGATAGGAGATATTGTCATTTTGTCCAAAGGAAGCACCAACTTAAAAGCGTGCTTAAGCAAATTGGAAATACAAGGACATGTGTATAGACAAAGCAGAGATTACATTACTCTCATTGTTGATCAGGATTTAGAATTTGTCTCTGAGCTGTCAGATACCAATGGGTTTTACTTTCTCATGAAAACCATAAATGAAATCACATACAGAAAGATGTTTAGAACTATTGAGAAGCTGAAGTTAGTAGAAGAAAGTGAAGATAAACGTTCATTGTTGCTGGATGTGTTGCTAAACAGGATTGACAAAGACACATTAAAGGCTCAAATGAACAACACTAGCCATCATGATAAGGACAGGTCCTTCTTCAACTCTTCACTAAATGACTCTCAAAAAGACGCTGTGCACTTTGCCTTGAACAATCCCATCAGTATAATCCACGGCCCATTTGCGTGTGGTAAAACATCGACAATAGTAGAGATTCTTGAACAAATAAACAACGACCCTGGTCATAAGGGGAAGGTAATGGTTTGTGGGCCATCAAACGTCAGTGTGGACACGATCTTGGAAAAGGTATCAAAAAAGGGAATCATTAAGCATGGACAACTGATTCGTATAGGTAACCCCACCAGAATGCATGGAAATCTTAATCACAGCTTGGACAACATAGTCAGCAACGGAGAGGAAAGCACCATTTGCAAAGATATAAAGTCTGAGATCAACGCACTGTTGAAGCAGTCAGTTAAAGATAGCACCAAAACTAGAAAGAAACCAACAAAGCCAGCGCTCAAGGGAAAGGCCAAGTGGAATGAAATAAAACTTTTAAGAAAGGACCTAAGCAAAAGAGAAGGCAAACTTGTGAAGGATATTGTCAAAAGCAGTAAGTTCATATTTGCAACCCTGCATGGATCTTCAAACAAGCAAGTCTTGACACTGTATGATGATTGTAACAGCGATGGTGTGGAAACTTTGATAATAGATGAAGTTTCACAAGCACTGGAGCCTCAATGTTGGATACCAATTCTGGACCACATAAAGCATCTGAAAAGAATCATACTTGCTGGGGACAACAAGCAACTGCCACCTACAATCAAGACATTGCCCTCACAAAAGTCAGTCATTAACAGCACCTTCAAGGTCTTGAACACAACTATATTTGACAGGTTGGAAAAGGCATATGACAGAACCTTCATATCATTTCTGAACACTCAATACAGAATGAATGAACGAATCATGGAATTCCCCTCAAGACAAATGTATGACGGTCAAGTTGTTTCAGGTGAGATTAATAGACATATTCTATTGTCTGATCTGAGTGGCAATGAGGTATCAATAAAGAAGGATGAAGTACTTAATGAGCCGGTTTTATGGTACGACACTCAGTGTGACCTTGCTTTCATGGAGGACCAGAAGACAGAGGTTAGCAGTCCCAACAAAAATGACATCTTCAACTCAAAAAGTAACATAAATGAAGTCTACATAGCTTTGAGGCACATAGAGAGGTTGATTGATGTTCTGCATTTGAAAGAAGAGCATATAGGAATCATCACTCCGTACCAGGCACAGGTCCAACAAATGAGATATCACATAAATGAGAAATACCCAAGCATTGAGATACACACTGTTGACGGCTTTCAGGGAAATGAAAAGGAATGCATAATCCTATCGCTTGTGAGATTCAATGAGAATCATGAGCTAGGGTTTGTCAAAGACGAAAGAAGACTCAACGTTGCTATCACCAGAGCCAAGAGACAACTCTGTGTTATTGGAAACATTGAAACTTTTTCCATAAGCAAGGAAAGTAATGATTTCTTGAAAAACTGGTGTGCATTCATTGAGAAACATGCGATTATAGAATACCCTGAACTATGAGATATAAAAAAAAAAAAGCAAAAAGAAAAGCAACTTATTTATTGTCTATATAGCAAAACATATCTAGTGTGTCGTCGGATGTCACAAACATGGAGTACTTTGGATTGAACAGCACGTTTCTGCATGAAACCTCCTTAGGTGTGGTGATGTGTCTGATAGGACTCAAGTTTCTACCTGACAGTGATGAGGAAATATCCCAAAGCAAAACCTTGCTGTCATATGAGGTTCCAATCACATAGTTTCCACATGGAGAGAAACAGCTGTTCCCTTGATCAGCAAACTCTCTGTTTGGGAATGGCTGGATTTTATTCAGTTCAAAGATGGTTTCCAGTGTGAATGCATCAAGCACAAAGTTGGATCCATGTGTTCCATCCAGTAGTATGTATCTCCCACAGTTTGAAAAGCTCAGTTTTTTCCATGAGTTCAGAGATATTTTTGATGTATCCAGTTCCTTGTACAAAAAGCAACCCTTAGCCAAGTTCTTAATGTCATATAGAGATATCTCTCCTGTGGATGGATTCCCAACGGCAAACACTTTCCCAGAGGGATCGTATGCGATGCAATTTGGTGCTATGACTGGAAGTATCGCAGATGCCACACTGCTGCTCGATCTAGGATCCCAGACTCTCACCGACTCGTCGTATGAGCTACTGATGAAAGTGTCATCAATTGGCGATAAAATAACATCCGAAACCAATGCACCATGCCCTTTGAAGTATCTGATGTACTGATTGGTTTCCAAGTTCAGCAGTCTTATATCCTTGCTTTCCAGGGATGTCGAAGCATGTATCAATTCAATAGGAGAGTGTGTGAATATGGCTGAATGACATCCATACTTCTTTGTGGCTATATTGGTAAGGTACTGGCATGTTCTCGCATTGTACAGTTCTATGGATTTATTGGCATGCGTTGACAGCAGATACTCCCCTGAGTCATGGAAGTTCATCGATGTGATGGGAATTTTCTCATTGGTGCTGTTGTCCAATCTGAATGACTTGATGGGCAAAAAGTTACTGAACGTTTCTCTGTCAAAGGTGAAGTTTCTTTCATTCTCGTTGGTCAAAAACTTTTTTCTATGGCTTTTGTCAGGCTGGTATGATGAGGCAGTCTTGTAGCTAGTATAGTTTTTGTTCATTCCTTGTTTTCTGGTTGTCTGTACCGTTGGAGGTTTTGATAGTAATTATATAATATTTACCATAAAATTGTTTGCAATTATCATAAAAGTGAATGTTCCTTTGACTATTTTGAAAAATTTAAAAAAAAATAACACTGTTTCGAGGGAAAAAAAAAAAAATAACGAAATACTGAGATGTGGAAAATAGCTGTATTCTTATGTCCGATAAGCATATGGTTTAATCAATGCACAATATGTATTAACTTGATTTCTTAGTATATATAGATTTGTATTGTTAATTAGCAATTTTTATGGATTACAAAGAGGCTTGATTGTTTCTGAGGTATATAATAAATATATTATTAACAAATACGGGGTGACGATTGTGGCACCTTACATGCCTGACTTATTATTTAAAATATGATACGTCTATGGCTACTGAAGAAAAAAATACCTGATTTGAAAAGTTTTAACAGAAAAAAGTAAAAAAGCAGTTAAAGATTTCTTAGTATGGCTTTACATGGTAGATTGCTAATTTTCTTTGTCAACTTGGCAAGTATAATGAACAAGTTTTTCTTTAAGTGTTTTTCATTAGTTATTTGGTCTTACTACTGTAAAGTGTCACCCTTAATATTGGAAAAGCCCGCTTAGTGAGAATTCATTAATTTTTTTTTTTTTTTTTGAAAATTAAATTAGATAAAGAGGGCTGAATTAATCAAACATTGTACTGATTCTTTCATTCAAATTGTTAGTTCTTAATTAGTAGTTTGAAATAGAAGCAGAAGCCATTGAGTCTCCAAAATTATATCTCCTATATACTTTGAAAATGAATTACAGTCACGATAACTCTGACGTTGAAAAAGAAATCAGAAATATTTTGAATGAGCACTACTTGAGCAACTTAGCAGAAAATTCGAACCCTCGTTCCAATGGAAACTCTACAGTAAAATTTGCTGAACGTAGAGCGTCGGCCATGAAACGTGCATTAGACAAAAAGGTAAAAAGCATTAAAAATGTTTACTATTACAAAAGCGATGTAACGTGGACAAACGATGACTACATGAAGAGCATATATGAAATTTACAATGAAAAACAAGAAAAATTGAAACAAATACGTAATCTAGGAAGCAACAGATTGAGGCCAATAGGTATTAGCCAAACGCTTGACGAGTATAAAAAGGCGAAGTTGCAAGAACCTCTTTCAGGGTCTAATGTTTACATGGGATCAAGTACTTTGAGTCAGGAAACAAATGTTGCAGCTAATGATTTAGAAGCCGGAATCATAAACTTGCTTGACAGACAGCTGTCAGTATCCACATACACTACTCTTACTGAAAACCAACCATTTGATCACTTTGCACAAGAGGAAAACTACGATGTCGGAAACAATAACTTAGAATTTAGCAGTTCAGACGAATAAGCCTAATATATATTAAATACTATTGAAAAAAAAAAAAAAAGCAAAAATAAAAAAAAGTTTAATTTGCATTTTTTATTCTCTTCTATCAACACCTATGGCAAGTTGCTTTTTGATAACATCAACCTTATCAACCTTCGATGCTTGCAAATGAATACCAGGATTCATCCATTTACCACAGCTGCATCTAGATCCCTTCCAGTTAAACGCACCCACTTTAGCTTCACACCCAGGGCACAAAAACTTCCCTTCCAACAGCTCCTCAGTAAGCAGCTTCTCCTTCATCCAGTTCAGAGGTTCAACAAAGTAGTGAGTACACATGTCTTGAGACTTTTCAACACCAACAATTCGATTACCAGAAATACCACCTCTCTTAAAAAAGTGGGATTCCTTGGATGTCTTGGCAGGAGGCTCGTGGTTTATGAATGAGCTTGACTTCGCCAGGTTTTGTCTGCATTTCTTACATCTTAGAACTTGCAGATCCTTCTCGTCAATCTCAACTTTATCACTGCTTGAGGATTCCTCTTCCCCAAACATGTTGTTATCCTTGGCTATCATTTCTCTCGATAGTTGGCCACTTGGGTCTATTTCGTTGCATTTGGTTAGTTTCCATTGTTTATATTCACTGTTGTTAGCATCAAAGAACCTTCCACCCATGCCTTCAAACAGCTCTAACTGTTCCAAAACATTGTCTGACAACTCCATTTTGTTATTGATCATTTTTCTATCAACCGCATATGTCGCTTGTTTTAAGTTGAATCCGAATCTGTACATTAAGTAGCAAATAACATAAAAGCAAGCTCTGTTAGAGCCCTTGAAGGAGTGAATGAATATAGCTGACTTTTGTTTGATTCCCTTGAAGTTGACTTCTAAGGGATTATAGTTTTCTTCATTAGGGAATATGGCATGATCAATGAACTCATTGGCTTCATTCACATATTTGATTAGATCCACTATATCATCAAAATATAGGCTATCATCGTTCAGATCTATGTTCTTCAATGTGTATCCTTTCTTCACTAAGTACTCAGGGATTTTATCAAACTTCATACAACTTAGTATGTGAGAAACGTGATACTCAACCTTCAAAGGTACATGTGTCATGATAGGAACAACTGAACCTACATAGATACCACCCAGAATTTTATCCATTGTTTGTATGATATATGGTGTATGAGAAGAAAGTCAGATAATACTTCTTTTTTTTTTTGGTAATGGTTTAATCAATTTTTATTAGTAAAAGTATTTGTTCATTTTTATGAATCAGTTTCCAAGTATCACTTTTTTTATTCCTACTTTTGGCTTCCTAAGAAAGTAAATCCTCCGAGATTGAAAAAAAAGAAAAAAAAGCAATTAAACCTTTTGGTAGCGATACTCTTTTCAAAGCATTTAGGTTTTGTGTACTTTTTCTACTGCACGTGCATCTGTGCTCCCAAAAAGATGATGCCTCCCAATATGTTACTGATATATCCGAAAGTAGTATTTTTCCTACAAGTTTTTATTTTTTTTCGTATCGCAAAATAGCTCCAATTGAGAATCAGATTTATATACTAATTTAAAAGTCTTACATTTTTTTTAAGTTTATTACATATTTATAGATATCTTCTTTTTTAAATTAATTGATTGATTGTGGAAGGAAGGTAGCTCAAATAAATTCTGTAATTACTGGTTACTTAGAGATTAAATTAAAATCCATATAATTCAAAAACATATAATAAATGGAAGAATTGGTACATAACGGTGTTGATTATAGTGATCTTCTACCAAGAATAAATCAGTTGAAATTGAAAGAGCAAAGTTATGACTCAAAACGCTCTTTGGTCCTCTGCGACATCCTGTGTACACCAGAATATGAAACATTAATGACAATTTTCAATGCTTTGCTGAAGATTAAAGAATATTCAGAAAGATCTTACAACTTGGTGACTGAAGTCATTGAAACTGTTCCCTCATACTACACGGCCTATGCTTATAAGTTTGAGATAATCATGCACATAAAAAAGGATATCTTGGAGGAACTCAACTGGCTTGATGAATTTTCTCTTGACAATATCAAGAATTACCAAATATGGTCGTATAGAACGGAGCTAATCAAAGAGTATCACAAAAAAAATAACAGTAGAGAATCGTTCAAAAAAATGTTACATAGAGAAAACGTATTGACTATTTTACTGTTTGATGAAGATGCAAAGAATCATCATGTGTGGAGTTACAAAAGTTGGTTTTTGAACTATTTTGAATATGACTTGGACGACTATGCTGCAGAAGTTGACTACATTGGAAAGCTCATCGAGAAAGATGTTCTTAACAACAGTGCGTGGTGTTTCAGATACAAGCTTATTATGGACTTGATCAACAGATCAAAAGATGAACAAAAGGAACTGCTGCTCATTGAGGAACTGGAGTACTCTGAAGAACAAATAAATAAGTACCCTGATAATATAAGTTCTTGGAACTATCACTTCAGAATGCTAGAGCTACTAAAAGATAACAATTTCTCTACTAAGAAAGACATAATCAACGTATATGAGGCTCATTTGAACGACAGTGTGTATCCAATAGAGTATTACGCCAAATACCTGATTTTGATGGATAAACACGGCAACCAAAGTCGTGTGAAGGATTTATATTCAATATTGAGGGATCATAGGGACCCTATAAGAAAGGTGTATTGGGACTACAAGATATCACAATTATAGTATATATGAACTCTGCATGAGTCAACTTTCCATGACTCGAAGAGAAGAAGGCTTTCAATTGCTGATGTTATTAAATGGGGGGTTATCGATCAACAAATATGGCATGTGTATGTTTAGTTTTACACATTATTTTTCTCAACAAAACCAGCACATCACGTGTTGTATTTGCTATTTTTGTCAGAATTTGTTGAGAAAAAAAAAATGGAGAATTTAATCTCGTACAGCGTGTGAAATTATTTTTTTTTTTTTAACATTTTTTCCTTGACTTTTGGCTAAAGTGCCATTTTTCCAATGGTCTGGATTTCTTTGAAATTCATTCTCTTTTTTTTGCCACTTGAACCTACCTCATCAAACCAAAAACTAAGCATACATCTACTGAATCACCTAGAGAATATATACCCTAGTAGATACATCATTTCCAAGTACTGTATATCCTCATAAAATGAACTCTGATTTCAATGCTGAGCAATTCCTTCAATCTGAAGAACCCTTGAATATAAATGAGAACAAAAACAAGCACAATAAGTCTGAAAAAGATGATGAACTCAACAACTTTTCAAACTTAATGAAGTACATTGATTTTGATAGCGTTGACTTTCAAACACCAGTTACAAATAATGGTGAAGATATGAAATTCACCCACTCTTTGCAAAAGAAAGCATTTGGTCAACTCATGTCCAAAAACAGCAGCAATAGTTCAAACCCTCTTAATGACTTGGCAAATATGGATTTTGTGTTCCCACTTATAGAGAAGCAGGATTTCAATAACCTTGAAAATCAGCCTCAAGAAGATGCATCAAATAATAAATTAAATAGTTTGAATAACGATTTCAATCTGTACATGAATGACATTATGCACGACAATTACTTGAAAGTAAGCAATACAAATCATGGAGAGTCTTCTCTCCCAGAAGGCACTCAACTAAACAAAACAGAAAGCAAGAATAACAATTACATCAATGAGTTAGTGGATGTGTTTGATGATCAGTTGAACATATCGAGTGAGGAGCCGGTTCTACAGCAAGAACTACTGAAGAATATCAATACTCTACAAGCGAATAACATTTACTATTGGAAAAATTGCTTGAAGTATGTTGAGAATGTGAAATTTGGAAAGCCCATTGATTTCACTAGATCAGATTTTGTTAAGGAGCAAGAGAATATTAAGCGAACAAGTCTTTTGAGGGATTCCGAAAGTGACGAATATATAAAAATGCCTGAAGATGCAAACTTGTTTCCATACAAGATAAGTGTTGGTGAAATACCTCCTACCTCCAGAGTTGAAACACAAGTCAAGTTGAACATATCTATAGAACCCGCACCAAAGCAAAACATTATACATCTATCAACAAATTGCATACCCAGAAGAAAGTACATGCTTTCGAAGCCTATCGATACATGGGATGAAAACCTTTTGGAGCATGTTTTGTTTTTGGAGGCTCATGTTGTCAAGGTTTCTGATAAATCACCAGTTACTCCCTGTGAAAGATGCTGTAAAAGAGAGGAAAGAAGATTCTCTAGAAGAAAGTCTGGGGCAACAGATGCTGACTTATGGGCCGTTAATGATGATAGAGAAGCCTTGATATTTAATCACAAACAGCTTTGTGTTTTGAATCAGATGGGTGCTAATTCGAATGCCAGTGTTTCAGAACCAAAGGTTTTGAGTAACCCGGACTCGAAGTATATCACATTCTTCAGCAGATTTGTCTGTTATTGTAGACACCAAAAGGAACCAGTTGGGTTTGAAATTGTATTCTTATTGAAAAATCATAAAGGTGAAATCATTGGGAAAAAGACCAGTTCTTCAATAAAGGTTGTCAACATCATACAAAGAACGAAAACCATCAAGGACAACGCTTCTGACTTATCGGATACTGCTTCATCGGTAGCTTCCGAATCAAGCTATGCCACTGACTACAGCAACAGCAGACAATCTAGTGTTGATTATAGTGGTTCTTCTTATCAATCTGAACTGGATCGCCATAGTGATGCCCTGATAAATGATAGAAATTCCAGAGGCTTCAAAGCCATGAATGGCCTTTCAGCTTCTACCCAAGAATTGTTACAACATCAGGGACAAACTTCTAACGCTTCAAATCAAGATATTAGCTTGAGCAGTATATCTATGAATAACAAGTTGTTCAATTCGAGCTCACCATCCTTCAGAGTATCACCTAATGTTCCTAGAAACGGTAGTAACAACAATCTTTTAATGGTGAAAAACAACAATCAAAACTTTGCTCAGCAGCAAAAGACGGAAAGTCCAATGCCAAATATTTTCAAAATTATTCCTAACTCTGGTCCAACAAGTGGTGCTGTTGAAGTAACGATTTTAGGTGAAAACTTTACACCAAACACAGATGTTGTATTTGGGTACAACAAGGCTTTAAGTGTTAATTTCTGGGGCCCTACTACAATTGTTGCAAAGGCACCTCCTGCTCCAACTGCAGGGCCAGTTCAGGTTGTTAGTCTTGTTGATTCAATGTACATTCCTGAGAGTATAGCTCCAAATCCTGATGCTCTTTTCACATATGTTGATCAAAATGACAAACAGTTATTAGAGTTAGCATTGAAGATAGCTGATATCAACAACAAGTCCTTAAACACAAATCAGTTTAGTTCAGACACTGCTTTGGCTCAAGAGTTGCTGTTCAAACAACAGTCCAATGGCAATGGCTCCCAGGATAGTGAAGTCAAGTATGAGGCCCATAAAGTTGTTTTGTCACTGTTGAACAGTACAATAAATGATTCCACTAAAAATGATTTGAATAAGAAAAATGAAGAAGGTAGAACCTTATTGCATCTAGCTTGTATGAAATCATGCATCGAACTAATTATTTTCCTTGTTTCAAACAATGCCAATGTCAATTGTGTTGACAACTATGGCTACACGCCATTGCATTTTGCGTGCTTGCAAGATGACATAAGAGTGATGAAGATGTTGATTGCCATGAACTGTGATAAGTATAGTCCTACCTATTGTAATGATTTGTCAACTCCATTAGAACTCTACTTGAACAATTTCAAATCTAAAGATGATTGTAAGAATTACGATGCAGTATATGAATTATTGAAAGAGGATGGCAAAAGGGACTTTAGCAGTGGTAGTATTGATCAACTTAGCGCATATTCCAATGAATCTGGGTTTCAAAAGCAAATGTCCACCATGGTTTCACAAAGCTCAAATTGTTTGGTTGAAAGTCATAAATTCGACATGTTAAACGAGAGATCGCCAGGTATCTTGCATGTGAAGGAGAGCTTGACTAGCAAAACAGGAAGAGTTTCTGAAAACGAAAGCACAACATCAGCACTCACAGTTAATGAGTCTGTTGACTCGTCCTTGGATTCTCACCCACCATTGTATGATGATCTTTACCCTGAATCTGTGTTGAAAAAACCTAGTGAGGAATTCGAAGACATCCAAAAGCAGAAGATGATTGATGTTACTGTTCCAAAGTTGTCGCAACATTCCGTTCAATCTCTTCTTCCTCCAATCGATTCATTGACCATGAAGGGAGACTTTATTGAAACCACTGATATGGAAGACAAAAACCCCAACTCATTGGATCACAGAAAGGCAAAACACGATAGCTCAACAGACAATGAAATGCTTGATGACCTTTATGAAACCGATAGAAACGGATTCGCAATGATCAAGAAGAAATATAAAAACAAAATGTTGAGACTGAACATGTTCAATGAAGATTTGATGAATCAATTCAAACTGATAAAATCCAAACAGAAGGATTTCAGTATGGATACAAAGTTGATATTCTTCTGGATTCCATTTTTGTTGGTATTAATCTCAACTGTAGTGGTTTTGGCATTCAGTTCAAGCAGTGAAAATTCTGTAGCTGATAGTTGGAACATGGCATCAAACAAAATACGAACCAGACTAGCCAATTTCTTCCTGGGAAAGCAAAGATGGCAGACGTTTGTCAAGGATGCTATTCATCAAGGGGAGATCAGATTCAAGGAGGCTTTCAACGCTGAAAATATCCAGAGTATTTTCTAAAGAGAGCATTAGCTATAAGTATATTATTAAAGTTGTAATTTCTTTTTTTCTTTTTTTTTTTTCCAAACTCTCGAATGCCCGTTTTGGGAAGCTTGGTAATGTGATTTATTTATTTTTTTTCGCACCTTTTATTTATAAATATTTCTGCTAATTCATTTCTAAAGTCATATCGTTTATGATCAGCAAGTTTAAATTACAAAGAATACCCAAAAACCTATAGTTATTTGTGTTTATATATTATTAAAAATGGAACTGAAATTAGCTACCAATAACAACAATTACCTGCCAAAGGAAGCACCTTTAAAGAATCAATTCAGAATTATTGTTGGTTCTTACGAGCACAACATATTGTGTGTTTCTTTAGATCTATCAAATGAGGACATTGGACCTATTTTCACACCAATTTTTCACTTTCAAGCACACTCGTTAAGTGTCAGAACCCTGGATGCCTCAAGAAAGTTCTTAGTATCAGGTTCCAGTGATGAGCACATCAGAATATACGACATGCAAAACAGAACCGAAATGGGTAATCTACTATCTCATGAAGGAACCATTACTTCCTTAAAGTTCAGTAGAAAATCTTTTGAAGAAGATATAATCAACAATGAAAAATTGGAACAAGGTAAAAAGTTGGGTACTAATACTTCAGATGGTAAATGGTTGTTGTCTGCTTCTGAAGACAAGACTATAACTGTTTGGAGAACAAAGGATTGGGAAAAGCTTGCTGTTTTGAAGGGACACACAAAGAGAATCAACGACATTGACATACACCCATCCAACAGAGTTGCCATATCTATCAGTGATGATCATTCCATTAGACTGTGGAATTTAATGAGTATGAAGAAGGCAGGTATATTGAAACTAAAGAATTACAATCAAAATGGCCAGTATATCAGATGGCTAGGGTTAAACAACTTTGTTGTTGGATTGACCAGCAAAATTCTTATTTACGATATATCATTAGCTAAGGTATGTTATGAAATTGACACTCCAAAGGGATCTGTTATCATGCATTTGGAGGTTGAAAATATAAACGAAAAGGACTACGTTATTGTTGGTTTAAACGATGGCTCTTTATTATTCTATGCTGTTGAGCAAATGAGATTGACTGTTGATTTGGACAGAGAATATACCGAAGAAGATTTCATAAACTTGTTGCCTGAATTCACCTTAAGGGGTCATCCAAACAGAAT
The DNA here is from genome assembly GCA_030567275.1 of Hanseniaspora lachancei. Lineage (NCBI taxonomy): Eukaryota > Fungi > Ascomycota > Saccharomycetes > Saccharomycodales > Saccharomycodaceae > Hanseniaspora > Hanseniaspora lachancei. The sequence goes on along the minus strand of JAJLRX010000263.1, from coordinate 13,726 downwards.
TAAAAGCTTCAAATACTATAAAAACTCATTTTCGGAATACTTAATCAGCTGCTCATCAGATGGGAGAATAATATGTTGGGATATGAGGACAAGGAAAAATGTAGCTCAATACGAAACTTCTGAAAGATTAAACTGCTTAACTGTTATTGATGAAGCCACTGAAAAAATGAAGATTTCTACTCAAAAGCTAACCAACGATGAGGAGTACACTAAATCAGAACTAGAAGATGAATTAAACAGTGAAGATGAAGCACAATACAAAAAGATAATGAAGGGTACTCAAGATAAGAAGAGAAAGAGAAACAAAGGAGGTAAAAAAGTCAACAAAAAGAGAAAGGTTGAAATTGAACTTTAATTTTATATATATTTATGAATTTAACATTTTCTCTTATAATTTAGACTCTCTTGCTAGTCTTTTACAGTGTTTATAATATAATGCTCTAGCTCTTGACCATACTGGTGCTTTGCCCCTGTTAGGTAAGGCTAGAAGAGAAGGTAGCAAATCAGCAGCAAAGAATTCCGATGCTTCCCTTGGAAGAAGAGACGGCAAATGATCAATGGATATGACACTTAATTTTGGACCAGCAGTTGTTTTGACAGGCACTGTTGGCTCATCAAAAACAGTGGCTATGCTATAAATTGGGATTGGGTTATGTGGATTGGTGGTATCAGCTGAAACATCAACAACAGTTCTCAACTTTCTAGTGCTTCTATTTAGTAAATCATAGTTGATGAAAGGAGGAATGGGTTTAGACAAGTAGATACAGTTGATGAAAATATCGGCATCAGCAATCTCTTGGAAGGGACCTCCCTTTTTAGTCTCATTGATATCCCATTTGATGATGTTTTCTTCTGGCAAACCAGCCTTCAATAAAAAGTCAACAGCACCAGAACCACATCTACCTAATGCACCAATTATTAGAACCTTTGGTGTTCTACCGGCCTTTTCAATTGCCTTGGCGTAGTCCTTCTTAACATTGTTTATCAAGCTGTTTTCGTTTGGGAAAGGAGAGACCCCTGGTAAGTCTTGATCATCGCTGTTTACCTGCTTGAAAGACCAATCTTTTAAACCTAAAGCAGCTCCTGCAAACCCTGCATAATAACCAAAAGCAGCAACTCTTCTTCCTTGGTCATTTTCCAAAAACTCTAAATCATATAAGATACCCTTCCCGTCTTTGTATCTTTTCAGAACATCTTTCCAGCCAGCTTGATCCTTGTAACAATGAGCAAATTGAATATGCTCATGATGTAAGGGGAAGGTTTGATCTTCAGGTAACTCTTTTAATCCAATGATGATTCTGTCTCTTGGTGCGTTGATCCATGATCCAAATGGAACAATAGTACATCCGACATTTCTGTATTCGTTTATGTGAAAGATGGATTGATCAGATTCCTCAACAAAAACTTCAAAGCCATTTTCTAATAAGACTTTACATGTTGTTGGAGTTAATGCAGCTCTAGCTTCTAGTGGTTTGTATTCGCCTCTCAAATGTAGTTTGACAGCAGCCATGATTATATATGTTTATATTAGCTTCTTTGTATGGGTTTTTATGAAATGTTGTTAAAATTTCATTAACTTTAGTAGTAATAATTGTAGATTTGCTTGACCTTTAAAAAATTATCACAATTAATCTGTTGTATTTATAGTAGAGTAAAACTATATTGAAAGTTTTTTTATTTTTTTTTATACATTAAAAATTAAAAGGGGAAAAATTTAACTCTAATACTTTTCCGTCGCAATTTTGCTAAAGGATTGCGATTTAAATGAGTCATCTTAATCATCGGCTTTTTTCTTTGTTGATTATATGTCACCATATTGCGCCAGCCCTTATATCTGAGGCATTTTAATTTTCTAAAATATGCTCGTGTACAATTTTTTTTGGAATTTGTTGGATCAGCAAAGTTTTTTTTAATTGCGCTAGAGTCTACACGTGACTTAGCGGAGATAATCAAACAAAAGAAAACTCTAAAAAGAAACCGCATCTCAAGTTTCAATTGTATAAATTTTTTGTGTTATCTCTTTTACTTTCTCTCTGCTTTAGATTACTCTTGAAAGAAAAACTTAAATAATTCTCTAGTGATAAGAAGTAAACACCATCAACTCTAAACCTGAATTATCAGAGCTTGAAAGTTAAATCTTGAGCAATGGACAATAATAGTGTTACTGAAGATTTTGTGTTTAACACCAATGGACACTCTCAGCAAATACCAAAAACACCCTTAAATGATAACAAAGTTGTAAACAAAGATGGAATTGGAAGTAACAGTGCTCATCGATATAAGAGGCATCTAGTTAATAGATTGTCAAGCACTAAGAAGTCTGCTAACACAGCTTCCAACATGAGAAGATTTTCATTTCACAACAGTGGAGGTAAACTTTCACAAAAGGTAAAGAACTATAGTAAAGGATGGAGTCATCACAAGCACTCGCCACTATCTACAAATGCAAATAGTATGGTATCAGATGATATCTTGAAGTATGTAAAATCTGAAAGTCCATTTAAACTTAAGGAGAATTTAAATGATTTATTCATAGCAAAGCAGGGTAATAACTACTCCCAAATGACAAATGACGAGCAATTCATTGTAGACATGAGACATATGAGAGCCACTGCTTTTGAACAGAAACGATATGATTCCGCGCACTTCTACAATGATAGCTTATGTGCCTTTCTTAAAGATAAGTTCTCCTTGGATGGCATTAAAGATAACGTATATTATCTAATGGATTTTTATGAGATGTTGAATATTTTTTACATCGCGAAGGAATATCAAAAAGTTGTAGAAATTTTTCAAGAACAGAGTGACATTTCTTATCTACTAAAAGATCATCCTTTATCTATATACACTTTTTGTTTGTGTTTGTTTGAGCTAGAAAACTATCAGCAAATAATTGCTTATCTCGGAGAAGGTAATGAGGAAACGGACCCTATTGACTTACAACTAGAAATATTAAATAAAGAAATAAGTAATAACAATAAGGAAAACAAAGCGGAAAATGGTGGATTGGTGGAAAATGAAAGAATTGACTATGCAGGCATTGGGTTTTACTATGAGATGTTAGGCAAGCTTAAAACTAATATGCTATTATTGACAGGTAAGGTGATGTTGAAGAAAAATCAAATTGAAGGAGCCAAAAGAGAATTGCAAAAGTCTGTTTTTGCTGATCCTGCTAACTATGAAAGTTTTAAGCTGTTGGTGAACTCTCATATCATGACCAAAACGGAAATTCTACACTTTTACGATGAAATTCCGTTCAATCAAATTGGTGGTAGCAAGAAAGTTGTTGAACTTTTAAGAGCCAACTACTATAAAATGATATCTTATGACTATATCAAGCAGGAAGACTTGAACAATGACGTGGCTGTTGTCGATGATGATGATTGTGACGAAGAGGAAACAATTGGCTCTTTCTTTGAAAACTATGACATGGAGCATGATAATAACGATATGAATGATCATCATGCCAATTTGTATTTGAAGAATAATCACTTGTTAATGACAAAGGAATTTCAGATTAATATCATAAAGAGGCTGTTTAATCAGTGCAGTTACAATGATTGCATTGATAGATGTGAGGCCTATATAAGCGGAGGTTATGATCCATACAATGAGGAAATTCTTACTTACTATTTAACATCATTATTCGAAGTTGGTAACAAGACGAAAATAAGTACTCTCATGAACACCCTTATACTAACATTTACATCGAGTTGGATAACCGAATTTGCAGCTGGAACTAGGCAATTGCTTTTCAAGAACTTTTTGTCAGCAAGAAAACACTTTGCAAAGGCAACTATGCTAAATCCCTCCTCATTGGTATCTTTGATAGCATATGGTCATACTTTTGTGGGTGAATTGGACTTTGACCAAGCCATAGTCGTTTACTCAACAGCAACAACATTGTTTCCGGGATCGCACATACCATTGATGTTTTTAGGGATGCAGTACTTAATAAAGCGCAATTTGTCAACAAGTGAAAGTTACTTGAAAATGGCATTGGTAATAAATTCAACAGATCCGTTGTTACTAAATGAGCTTGGTGTGATAAATTATCAAAGGGGCAACTACACTGAAGCTAAGAAGTTCTTTAAGAAGGCTGGTGATGTGATCAGCAAAATAAGAAGCAACACCATTCTGACTGAGTATGGTATGGAGGAATCCAATTTTCATGCGAACTCAAAAATATGGTCTGGTATATTTGTTAATTTAGGGCATACATACAGAAAGTTAAATCAATTGGAAAAGGCATTGATGTGCTTTGAAGCCATAAGTGTTACAACAAAGCTGAATACGAACACACTTACCTCAATGGCATTGGTTAGCTTGAAGTTGATGAAGTTGGATAGATGCATAGAGTATTTGCACAGAGCATTAGATGTGAATCCGGAAAATAAAATGGCCTCTGATCTATTGGAAAAAGCAATGGAATTAAATACAGAAGAAAACCGCCTCTGAAATACATATTTTTATTATGTTTTTTGCTCTTTATTGTTTGACTTAGACTCGACTTGTGCTTTAGATTTTTTTTTACTTTTCGCAGCTGAGGCTTTTGATTTCTTTTTCTTTTTCTTTTGGTTTTTGGCTTGTATAATTTCTGAAGAATTGTTGACCAAGAACTTCTTTTCTTTATTCAGTTTGTTGGCCTTTTTACTGAGACCCAAAATCTCCATTCTTTTACAGACACACTCAGCAAAAAACCCGTTTTCATCGTTTATGTTGATAGCTTCACAGATGCTATCGTAGTACTCCACAAAGCTCTCTATATAGTCATGAAGAACAGCAAACGCAGACTGCAAGTTGTTTTCTGCAGATCCCATTTCTTCAATCAGCTTTGTCTTTATGTCCATTTGTTGGGAATACATGGCAAGTGTTTTTTGTGAAAGGAGAGCTAGATCTTCATCCAACTTTATCATTTTACTATCGGTTATCTGAGCAAGAACCACTGGTTGTACCTTTGCCTTTTTTTTTTCCTTCTTTGCTTTCTTTTCTTTTTTACTTATTTTTATTGCATCTAGCTGATCAAAGGCTTCCATTTCTGTCAAGGTTTCATTAGCTATATCTGACTGAGCTTTTTTCTCTGTTTTTTTGCCCTTTGATGGTTTCTTGGGTGTGGGTGTTTGATTTTCTTTTGACTCTTCAGTGGGAGATTCGTATATTGAATTAAAAAAGTCATCCTCGATCAAGCACTTATCAGCAATGGAGACCTCATCTAGCTCTTTAATAATAGATTTAACTGATTTTCTACTGGAGTTGATAGGTTTTTTTTTTGAAGACTTTTTCTTTGTAGTTCTTGATGTTCTTGGAGGTGCTTTCTCCAACAGGAAAGATGCTAATTCCGACGCTGATGTTTCACTGATGGACATGATAGTTCTACTGTTATGTAATAGTATATGGCTTTGGGTTGATTCATTTCATTTACGACATATTCATATCAAGAGTTAATGAAGAGATCTTGAAGAAGAAAAAAAGCAAACAGCAAGAATTTCAAATTGGTAAGCTCCGATTGCACTTTCATTTTCATTTCGGGGGGGAAAATTTTTTTTGGATTAAATTCAGCGCTAAAATAGTACTTCACTGAGAAAGAAGAAGAATCTAGTAAAAGAAAAAGCAAAGAAAGATTTGGCTGTTTATATAATGCCTTCAAGGGCCTTCTTAACGTTTGTATAGATCTCTTCGACTGACTTGGTACAATCAATCTTTTTGACTATGTGTCTCTCATTGTCCAAATACTCAATCACAGGCATACTTGTGTTAACAAAGGTATCGAATCTTTTTTTGATGGATTCTATGTTGTCGTCTTCTCTTCCTGAGGTTTTGCTTCTTTCTAGTAATCTGGCCAACATCACCTCTCTTGTACAGTCAAAAAACAAAGTCAGCTTGGCCTTTTTAACAGTTTCTTCAAAACTTATAGCTTGGTCTAGCTTTCTAGGGAACCCATCAATCAAAAAGTTTTTATATTCATGTTGGTTATTGATGATAGCGTTTCTCAACAATGCTATAGTGATTTCCTTAGGAACAATGGTACCTTCCCTTATGTGTTTTTGGATGATGTCCTTGAATTGGGAGCCTTCAGCAACTTGTTCAGCTCTTAAAAGATCACCAGCAGATAGGTGCTTGAACTTGAAGTCTTTGACCAGTTTAGAACATTGTGTACCCTTACCAACACCGGGACCTCCTAGCACAAAAACAACATTGATGTCTGAGTTTACGGACATTATACAAGAGTTTTTTATATTTTTTATTATTATTGATTGATTCTAACCTATATTTGTAATTGGGTTATTGGTTATTGGTTTTATTTTACAAATAGAAATGTTGATATTTCTGATGGAGGTTTGCGTCTGTGAAACAAATAGAGACTTTTTCTCCGACGAGTTTATCGTTTTTTATTTTGACCATCGTGTAGCGTTTATCCATCACAAAAAGAAAAAAAAATAATAAAAATTTTTTTTAGGGAAAAAAAACCATAGCGTTAGATTTTGATGAAAAAAAAAAAGTTGTACATTTCAAGTTTTTTGTTTTTTTGAAAATAGTCACATTGAATAGATTCCTCAACAGGTCTAACCAATCAACATATGCATTGAAAACTTACAGAATGTCTAACAATGAAGAAAGGCAGACAAACATTGAAAGATTGAGACAGGCAGCTTTAAATGCAGCTTCAAAGAATCTTTCAACTTCTATATCATCCGAAAGCAAAAATCTTTCCGCCAAGGATAGATTACTTCAAAAGGCTTTAGAATTCAACAACCTATCCATGGCGGATTACAAAAAAGATGAAGTCAAAAAGCAATCTTACAATCTCAATTCATCAAGCACAAACGATATGAACATTTACAGTTCAACAATGCATGGTTTGAACAGTGCTCCAATAACTCCAACTTTTTTGCCAAGTCCAATGAATGTAGGTGGCTTCCAACAAAGCTCTGCTAACCTGTCTGCTATGAGTCCAAGTGGGCTTTTTAATGGATTAAGCAGACCACAAACACCAATTACAAATACCATTCAACCAATATCTTCAGAAATAGGCAATAACCACTTTTTGGAAACAATGGCCAAACTTGACGAAAGTGAGTTTTTTATAGATGAGAGTTTGAAATATAAAATACGAGAAAATACATATGACATGAACAATTTTCCGTTGGACCATAAAACACCAGTAATCATCCAAGATTACGCTCAACTGTCATTGATGTGGAAGGATTTCCGTTCTTACAATTACTACTACAAGTGTAAGAAGATGACAGATGATGGTAACAAAACTTACTTTATGAAGAGAAATAGTAAAATTATTAATTCTGCTGTTCCTTCTTCAAGAAACATTATTAATATCAATCACAGTATATCACAATTGAAGGATATGAAGTCAAACCCAAGTGTTCTAAACTTGGACTCTATTTTCTTGACCTCAGGATTTATGGACAATTCATTGGTTCAAGTTTATGAATACTATCCATTCATGATTAAGGCTAATGAATATTATAACATTGATGTGGATGGTGCTAGTAAAACAACATTGAATCTGTTCAAGCAAGATCTTTGGTACATATTATTTCACTTATTGAATTTCTTAAAGTTCATGTTCAAAAATAACCTTCACAAGCATCATGGTATGAAACCAATAGAAGACTTTATTTCACTTGATCAATTTTTTGTCATTGAGAATGACAAGAACAACTTCACATTGAAATACAACAATTTAGGGGACATGATATCCAACAAATATTTAAAAATTGAAAACGATGGCTCTGAAAAGGTGGAAGTAAAAGAAGTCCCAAAGTCTCATGGAAAGGATAATGAGGTGAAAATCATAAACAAGATTGGTGCAATTTGGAAGAGCTTTTTGATCGGTGCAAATGCATTGGCCAATGATAACAAGATAGCTAGCATGCTTAATTACCTAATGTCTGAAGATGCTACTTTGGATAATATCAGTGCGCACTTTAGCTTTGATATCATGGCCGATTGCTTTGATAGAATTGCTTCTTTCAATGAGATTCTATACAACAATTTATCTAAAGGTATCAACAATGAAGATTTCTTGAATATTTTGATTAAACTGAATATAGCTATTGCAGATTACACAACAAATGATTCAACATGGCAACCAAATGGAGCTAAGTACCCTTTGAAGCTATTTTATGACTTCCTGTTCAAAAACAATTCAGAAAAACAAAATTCTCTAAACTACGGACATATAATTAAAAACCTGTGTAAACTGGATTCAAACAGCTTTGACAGCTGTTTGCTATCTGATGAGTCAAAAACAACATGCATTGTTGTTAGCTATAAGGACTTGAACTATCTGGTTAACTATGTATATATGCAAAGTGTTAATAAGAGTAATAAATGATGATTAAGAAATGATTTTAGTTTTTGGTTTTTTTTTTTTTTTTTTTTGAAGCAACTCATACCTGTTGATTCTTGTGCGGAGCTTTAATCAATCACAAAACACAACTGGAAGAAAATATAGTAGCATTTTAAGCTTTACTTAAATTTTTTGAATAAGCATGTACTGGGTTTTATAATTTGTTTAAATTGCTTTTCAACTTATGGTTGATTTTAACTCGCAATGAAAGCATTCGGATTCCCAAAAAAACTTTATAAATTTTGAACATACACACCAAACCTATCTGACAATCATGGAATACTTGAACTCTGAAAAGAAAATAGTTCAATACTATTATTACATAAAATTCAAGATCAAAAAAGTCAACATAATGTTGCATAGTGTAGTTCATGATATGCAATTCTATAATAAAACACTCACAAGAAGAAAGCAGAATCAAATAAGAAATACATTAAGGGTTGAGGATGTTTTCAACCAAGCCTCTGTTTTAGAAAAAGATGGTTACAATGATATTTTAACAATTTATAAAGAAAGCTGTAAACTGAAAATCCAAGCTAAATGTGGATGTGACTGTCATTTGTCTACTAAAACTCCGGTCTTTCATAATTCAACCTGTATTTCAAATTGTGAAACCTCAAATTTATCATTTAAAAATCATCTCTTAAACCATGAAAAATCACCCAGCAAAAAAAGAGTCATGGAATCTCCATTACTAGAGAAATTCTATGAATCAAAAGACAATTTGACCTTAAGTGGAGACACTGTGTTTGCTGAAGCAATCAAGACTAACATACACGATCGCATAAGCTCAATATTCAACCACGTCAAAGATGTAATAAGTCCCAAACTTGAAAAGCTCATCAAGTCCAACAAGGAAAAGGATAAATTTAGTGATATGGAAGCAGGAAACTTTGAAAGCATTAAGGTATTGCAAAGCCCTCAAATTAGATTGAACATGATGGGATGTGATACTGATGATTTCATTCATTCATATGACATGATGGAAAATGGATTTAATTACACAAGTATTATAGAGGCTCCAGTTCTAAACGAAAAGTTTTTTGACAAGCATGAAGGCTATGTTTTGGATGTGATTTCATTGTAAAAACAAAAGTAATACGATTACAATTTTTAGAGTTAACAATAAGTAGAAAATCGGGTAACGTACTTGATTTTGTCCATGATAATTTTCATTTTTTACGAATTATTTAAATTTTGACTTTTCTTTTTTTGGGGATGTCGACGCTGTGTCTCGATATCTTCATTTTTTTGACAAAAATCACGTAAAAAATACGTTAATTATTTTGTTGGGTGACATCAATTCTTAAAAAGAGGTGAAGGTGAATCCGTATTGGCTCAAATTAAATCACGTTTGTTAACGTTACTATTGTCAATTAGTTTTTTTAAAAATAAACATCTAAGCTAAAATGTGTTGATGGCAAGTACATGTTTATATATATAGGCATATGCTTCGAATGTGGATGTTGTTATATCTGGGGTATATGATCTTTCTGAGATGATAAATTAAGAACCAATTGATATACACTCCTCATTAAATTAGCAGTTTGCTCTTACTTTCCTTTTATATACAAGTAATTTTTGATCTTTAACACGTACAATGGACTGTCCCATTGAATACACCCGCTATGAGGAACCAGCCCCAACACCTTTCCTGAACATACCCTTTTACATGGACTTGGATTCAATAATAAGCAAGTCAACATATTGCTTTGAAAACATGGAATCATTGAATTTATTTCGAAAGCATAAAAACTCTGGAAAAAGACAGAAATTCAATTTTGACTATCTTAGACTTGTTAATAATAAGATTCATGGATTGCCTCTATATGAGTGCAAGTTCAAGAAAGATAAAAGTTATTTACTAAATGATTCTCAAAAAAATCTCAAAATAGTAAAATATATTGCTTTAGGACCATCACAAGATCCAAGAGAAGATTATGAATACTTGGGGTTCAATGAAAGACTCAATGTAATGATATTTAGATATAACTATACATCCATTATAAACAAGTGCCCTCCGTTCAGTATCGAAAGCCAAAGGGTTTACAGTAATAATTTGTCTGACGGATCATTGATGAGCATGGTATTCAATACCAGTGACAAAGGTAAAAGCATAGAGGTAAATGTGGGAAAAGAAAATATGATCTGGAAGCACGATAAGTATAATAAAAATGAATGTATACTCCTGAGCAAAGAAGGAAATGAAGCTGGTTTTGTTGACACAACAGTTAACCTGAAGGTGGATAAGGAAATCTTAGGAATCTTGAAAATTAATGATTTCTACAATTTTAGTGATCAAGACATGTTGAACCAACACGGACTGTGTAATCTTGAAAACGAAAAGGTTATTATTTCATGTTTCATTCTTTTGTTACAGAAAAGATATGATGTAAGTTCAAAAGTCGGTACAATCAAAGGACTTAATTAAGTTTTACGCAAGAAAAGTTGCTATAGATTTAAGATTATATATTTATGAATTTAATGAGGCAGTTTCAGACGTTATAGGTTGCCATGCACAATAAAATTTGCTAAAGTCGTAACTAGATAATAAATATTTAAATTTAACTATACATAAATATGTTTACAATTTAACGTCAGTCATTTTTATAAAGTTATTTAATTAAAATTGTTATTTTAACTGTAAACAAATTTTGAATTTTTTTTTTTTATGCTAAAAAATTGACATGGGCATTTTTACTTGTAAGTTTTTAAAAAAAAATAAAAAAAAAAAGAGAATAGATATAAGTCAATATGAGAAGCCTAATTATAATGAATTTTTTATTAGACTGTCCCACCCAGGACCATGAAATTTCTGGATAAAATGAAAGGTCCAAGAAGAATAACAGCTAATCGCAGTAGTTACGTGCTAGGCAAAAACCACCTAGAGCTGTATGAATCTATAGCCAATACAGACAGATCAACAAACTTATTCATCAAAGACTTTAGAGTGGTGGCAGGATGTTTTCCAATTGATATGAAAAAGAAAAAAATTCTTATGATTAAGCATAAAAAGGGTGGCAACTTCATAATACCCAAAGGTGGAATTGAGTTTGATGAGCTCAGATACAAGAAAACGTCAAGCAAATCACCTCAAAACTTTGAAAATATACCAGGCGTTACATACTGTTTTATGGAAGGAGCCCTCAGAGAGACCTGGGAAGAAGCAGGAGTTAAAGGTGAGGTTACCAAAGATTTGGGATACTTTTATTACACTGACTCTAGTAACACTAATGAAAACTATCAGGCATGGGTAAATAGAAAGCCAAGGAAGTTCACTAAAAGCATTGAGTACTATTATCAAATGGATGTTGAAGAGGTTTGCTCTTCCTGGCCGGAAGAGGACAAAAGAATACAAAAATGGGCTGATTTGGACCAAGCAGTTTGGAATTTAATAAGCAATGGCAGATTTTCGGCTTTTAAAGCACTATTGAATACAGATCTTGTTAAAGACAAAGATGAACTTTATTCTAAATACTTCAAATCGGATTTGAAGGATGAGAAATACAAATTATACTTCAGAAACAGACCCTACAGAAAGTTTTCAGAAGAAATATGCGAAGCAAGTGTGGTTTTGGTTGATATCATATTGAACAAATCAGGTGATAAAATTATGGTGAATAGTGATGGAAGTATTGATCATGAAAGTGTTGATATGGTGGATGAACCTTTTATTTGGAGATCAAGTTCGTTTTTCAACTGGCTGAAACAAAATAAGACTGATTCTGTCAAGTTTAAAAGCTTGAAGGATCCCGTAGGATATATCAGAAAAGATAAACAATCAAAAATTGATAGCTCAGAATTTATGGATCTAGGTACATATGAATACGCAGTTACTTGTTGTGTTTACGAAGTCGATGACTCTATAGATATAAGTGGAAGAGAATGGGTAAGTACTAGAGAATGGAAGAAGAAGACTGATGGTGTTGGAAATATAGTAAGCAGGTTCTTAAAGGATGATGATGATGATTTGATAACCCAAATGGAAAACATGAAGATTTAATGTTCTTATGTTTATTGGATAATTTTCGGACTATACTAAACAATGGAAATAAATTTGTCTTATAAAGCGTTTATTTTCGAATTTAATTTTGAAATTTAAGTTTCCTTTATGTATGGTTAGATATAGATTTTAGCTGTATAACTATACGCCGAAGATATCGCATTACAAAGCACAGATGAATTATGTTACACTCAGATAATTTTTTAAGATTTTTTCTGCTTCTGATTTATCAGCTTTGGAAGATGTTTGTGGTTTTCAAAAACTTAAGTCTACCTTGATCTTGCAGCTAGGTTATATGATGTTTTATTTTATGTTTTATCAAAGTTTCATGCGAGGTTTTTTTTTGTGTTTTTTTTTTTTTATTTTTTTTTAGCTTTTTTTTTGGTCGGAGATAAAAATCATTGAAAAAGTATACACAAAATGGAAAGAAACACAAAAAAAACAAAAAGTATAAAGTTTAATCAATTGTCAATTTATCAAAAAGAATAAGTCGAAAAAAAAAAGTAAATTAAATACACCACCATAAAAAACATGTCATCAGTATCTACTGGAATATCCATAAAACCTTGTAAGCAATACTCTACAAGTCCCGATCTTAAAAAGGTATTTTTTAACTTTAAAAAATCTGAAAAACAAGTGTCTAGCTTTAAACCGTTACAAGTCGCAACGAATAAATATAACTATCAGTTATCTCAAAATTACATCAACAGCTACATCAACGGCACAGATGGCCAAAGAGAAACGCAATTGTTTATAAAAGGCTACAGGATTGTTGCAGGATGTATTATCATCGATAAAAAAACAGAAAGATTGTTGCTTCTTACTTACGGTGACAGCCATCATTATCATTTTCCAAAAGGAGGTGTAGAAATTGATGAGTTGAAATATAAAAAAATGGAAAAGACAAAAAACTATGAGTCTATACCAAATGTAGGCTATAGCTTCATGGAGAGTGCATTGAGGGAAACATGGGAAGAAGCAGGAGTTAAGGGAGTCATTTCTAAGGAATTGGGCATGTATTATTACTACAACTCTAGTGTCATCACTGAAAATTTACATGAATGGGTTAATAAAAAGCTGAAAAGATTTCCTAAAAGTATTGAATACTACTATGAAATGAATATTCAAGAGGTCTGCGATGTTTGGCCTGATGGAGCAGTAAGACCAAGAAAGTGGTTTGGGCTTCAAGAATGTCTTGATGAATTGGTTAGCAATGGTCGTTATGCTCAGTTCAAAGCAGTTTTAGAGTGTAGTCTAGTTAAAAATAAAAATGATATTTACAGAGAGCAGTTTAGACGTGATGCACTTGCACTGGAAGCTAAGCAAGAATATTGGCCACGATTATACAACAA
>JAJLRX010000262.1:0-59714 GCA_030567275.1 Hanseniaspora lachancei | reverse complement strand
ATAAAAAATTCACCAACTCAACATATAGAAAAAGAGATCAACTGAATTCAACATTGCTCAAGTTTAAGAAGCACCTCCATGGCATGCAAACGGACTTACTGAGAGACAGCTTCAAAAGATCTGACAGCTTCGGCCAACTCTTGGTTGAAGGCGTTTTCATCAGCCATCATGACGTTCAACTTGTTGTCTGGCATCTTCAACAGCATGTTCGTAACCTCATTGGCCTTTTCATCGGAGCCACCAACAGCAGCCAAAACAGCGCCAAACCACTTGGAGCCTAGTTGGTGCTTGAACTGCGGAGAGAATGGAGCCATTCTTTGTTGCATTGGGAAGCCTCTCATTGGCATTTGGTTGAACCCATTAGGTGGCATTTGGCCCGGGTAGACATTTGGGTACATCATTTGCGGTGGCATACCTTGTGGGAAGGCTGGAACACCCATTGGGACACCTGGACCACCAAATCTGTTGAACTTCTGCTCAAACTCTCTGTTGAGCATGTTGCTTCTGTCAGCTCTGTTTTGGAATAAACCAACATACAAGTCTTTTTGCTCAATGGTGGTTCCATTCAAGGCTTCAATGGCAGCAGCAGCTTCCTCCTTCTTGGAAAACAGAACAAAGCCGTGACCCAGGGAGTCTTCGCCAGCAGTTGAGATCTTGCAGGAAACAATTTCACCGTATGGGGCAAACAACTCCTTCAACTTGTCGTTCTTGAAGGACTTTGGAATGTTCTTGACAAACAGGTTACAGTCCCTGAACTTTTCGTTTCTTTCTTGAATGGCCTTGTCGTGTGCTCTCTTCAATTCAGCCTTTCTTTCGTGACTCTTTTGAGCTCTGCTAACAAACATCTTGAAGCCCTTGAACTCAACATTGTTCAAGGATTCAACAGCCTTCACAGCATCTTCGTGCTGGGCAAAGTTACAGAACCCATAAACAACTGGAGACTTTTCTCTTCTGGAAACAGTGAAGGACAAGACTTCACCAATGTCAGAAAACATCTTCTTGATTTCCTCATCAGAGCCTTCAGCACCAACGTTTTTGAAGAAGACATTTGTGAAGCCCTTTTTGATGCTTTGGATCTTGGCATCTCTCTGTTCCTTGGTCATGTGTGCACAGACACTCAAAACATAGCCTGGCTCCAACTCAACACCGTTCATGGCACTGATGACGTTTTCAGCAGATTGCTTGTCCTTGTATTGAACAAAACCAAATCCCTTGGACTTACCTTCAGAATCGTACTGGATCTTGGAGGAAACAATTTCACCAAAGGTCTTGAAAATAGCATAGAACCCAGCATCATCAACATCTGGACTCAAATGCTTCACATAAACATTGCTTTCGTTGTTTTTCAAACCATCCAGGTCCTTGATGGCCCAAGTGATTCTACACTGCTTGCCGTTGATTTCAGAGAAGTTCAACTGTTCCAAGGCGTTGACAGCAAATTCCTTTTCTGGGTAGTTGACATAGGCATGGCATAAAGATTCCTTGGTAACAGCATCTCTGCATAACTTGATGGAGATAACAACACCGAATTGAGAGAACAAATCATACAGGTTGGATTCGTTGACACTCTTGTCTAAGTCGCTGATGTGTAAGGAGTAGGTTTCAGCATTAGCTGGGGTGGTTTCCTTGACACTCAATTGGTTCATTTGTTCAGTAATTTCAGCCATTGTGTATGTATTGCAAAGAGTTTATGTTGGGGGTTTTTTTTTTGTTTTTTTTTTTTTTTTTTTTTTTTTTTTTTTTTTTTTTTTTTTTTTTTTTTTTTTTTTTTTTTTTTTTTTTTTTTTTTTTTTTTTTTTTTTTTTTTTTTGGTGAGTTTACTTTAAAAGCTTGTTATAAAGAAAACCAAGACTCAATTGATGTAATTATTAGATAATGATACTTATTAAGTTCTAGGTTTATTTATTAATATATATTCTATTTATTAAGATGATATGATACTTTATTTGTTTGTTATTTTGGGAAATAAAAAAAACACACACACACACTTGCACAAAAAAAAAGATGAATATGAAAAATTTTTTTTTAACATTTTTTTTTGATGGTGAATGATTTTTTTCTTACTACAAAAAAAAAAAAAAAACAAGAGTGTGAAAAAAATTGATAACGGTAAAAGTTTCCTAAGAGTTTGGTTTAAGTTTTTTGAGGAAATTGTGTGTACGGGAAAGTTCTTTAATCCTTTATTACATTTTACTTTTTACCCTTTTGGGAAGTTTCTGTCTTTTTGAAGAAAAAAGAAAAGACTCTTATGTCCGACAACACCGCAAAACGCTTAATCAATCTGATTTAAATACCTTATAATAAAATAAATTAAACTCATACATAACATAAAAGTATATATATTCTATATAATAATTAATGCTACTTATTAACAGCAAATATTCATTTTACACATCTTTTATATACAGCTTTCCCACACGAATATACAGCAATCGACCCACCATGTACACAGATGGATATGAACACAATATATGTGATCATTGGCCATATCATATAAATCAGCCTTTTGTAATGATTTCTTTTAACATCATTTTCAGACAAATTAACCATTTCCGTTTCTAAAAACTCAATGGACATCATACAACTGTATATGGCACCTACACCAATTGCCCCAAAATGACCCACAAAGAGTGCCTCCTTGAGGCTTCTTATGTCCGGAATCAATTTGAACAGCAAGCAAGCAACTGGTATTCTTCTAATTCCCAAAACCACCAAGCCAAGTAAAATTAGTCTCCAAATGTTCAGTTCATTCGCAAATGTTGCATGCAACGCATTGTTGAACTCATTGAATGGAATTATCGAGCCCAAGTATACGAAATAACAACAGTTCATCAAGTAATCCAATGAGCTTATGAACCTGAACTCCTCTGTGTGTCGGCTATACCATCTGGTCCAGGCAAATGCTGTGCCAGCAAAGAAGGACACTAGAAGGTCATCAATCCCCAAGGTTGCAGCACAGCCAACCAGAAATACAACAAAACTCAAATAAATGGTGATGACAGCTTCTTGAGTGAACCAACTTGAGCCATGGCCCAGTCCTTTTTCTAAAGTATCATTATCTTCGCCATTATTTCCTGGCTTGATGATCTTTCCAAACAGTTTACGTCCCAAATAACCCATTATAACTCCAAATATTGCACCAAACACGATTTTGTACAAAACAACATCAACAAGCCAATTCTTGACAATGTGTCTTGCTTTGAAACTTTCCTCAAACCCGTTGTTGTATTTTATCAGCTGCAAAGACAGGTATATGAACGGAAATGCCATCCCATCGTTGACTCCACTTTCAACAGCAATGATGTGTCTCAAGTGTTCAGGAACATTTTTCAGCGCAAACTGGCCAGTCATGATGCTGGCTGACAAGCAAGGGTCAGTTGCAGTGATGCATCCAGCTATCAGCAACCCATCCGCAAAGTCCAGCGATGGGAAAAGCAGCTTGATGAATGCCCCAGTGACTAACCACCCATAAGTCATCACAGGTATGATCAGCATACAGATTGTCTTCCAGTGGTATTTCATGAATCTTTCTGGAGTGTCTATAGCTGTGGTGAAAATCTGAATGCACAAAATCACTCTGCTCAATTCATAAGTCAGACTGTTGATGTTTTTACCAGCAACCCATGCATACGGATTGATCCATTTGAGGATGTTTGACCCATTGATTATACCAAATAAGGTTGCAAAAAAACTTTCAGTGATAAAGAAATGGTTTTGAAGTCTGTAAGACACCAGAGAGTAGAGTATACAGAAAAAGCCAACTAGCAAATAAGTGACATGAGCATTTGTATTATCAATCTGATACCAAACCATAAGTGGTTTCTGTTATTATTTATTTACATGATTTTAACAAGTACCATTGATGTACCTCTGGATTGACCCTTGATTATAAATGAATTTTTGTCTTTTAAGAAAAATAAAATAAAGGTGAAATAGATAAATCCGTAACGAAGCCAAGTGTATTTTATTTTTTTTTTTGTCTTTTTGTTTCAGAAAACGTATATCTACCCAAGCCACCCTTTTCCATATTTACAGCATATCGTGTACCATTCTACAAGAAAAGCCACAATGCACATATCGCAATAACAACATAAAATGTATAGACTAAATTAAAAGAAAAACTTTATACAGATACATACTACTTGCTAGCGTTTCTCACCAGCTTATTGTACATCGCCATCAAAGCCTCAAACTTCACAACAGATGGCCAGTATGAAGCCACGTACTTCCAATAATCCTCCCTCATTGGGTTTCCCAGCGTTCCCTTCTGCGCCCTTAGCAGCCCCTCTATATGGTCTCCCACAGTTGACAATTCCTTCTTCAAAATACTCAACTTCTCAGTCTTGTCCTTGGCTGCGGAACTGTTCTTCAGATTCTCCAATGACTTCAAAACTTTGTTCATCTGTGTCTTGATCTTTTCCTTGTTGTTTGGCGAGGTTATGATTGGTGTTCCGCTGTTGGACTTGAGCTTCTTGGAGCTGCTTGATGTTTCTCTTTGTGAGTTTGTTTTCCTTTTTTTGCTTGACTCCGAGCCGGAATCCTTGCTTGTCTTCTTACTTTCACTGTGGTCCACAGACTTTTCATGTCTGCCCTCCACTAAATCCCTCAAGTGACCCAATAACGTATCAATTCTTCTATTCAAATGTGCAGGCTGGGGACTTTTCTTCGCTGCCGAAGCCTTGCTCGTTGTCATTTCTTCATTGTTCACTGATAGGGAGGATTCCTTTGTATCATCGTTGTCCCTTTTGGCTTCCTTTCTGTTGATTGCTCTTCCATCGGTGAAAAGCTTGTCTTCCAAATCCAAGAAAGGATCATCTCTTATCTGAGACCAGGAGTTGTATCCATACTTGTAGAGACCAACAAGAAGCTTCTCATCATCTTCATTTGTCCAGGGAACAGACCAATTGACCTTTTGAGCACATGGAACAGAAAAGTGGAACGACAACTCAGGATCATTCAATTCTTTGTTCCCATTGGTTTGATTGATGATCTTTCTTAGTAAGCTCATGTCATTATGTCTCTTCAGCAGTGTTTCAGCATTGATGGCCTTCAAACAGCCAAAGTCAAAGGCAACGGACTTCTTTTCTCTTCTTTTGGCAGTCAGCTGCTTGATCGGATTGTTCTTGTCATCAACGTCCTCAGCCTTTACTTCTCCTCTGCTCAACTTCTCGCTGAACTCTTTGGCTCTTTGCTCATATTGCTTCAAAACTGCCTTTCTTGCCATCTCTTGCTCAACAACTTCGGATTCAGCCATTCTTATCAAATCATGATACTTGTCCATGTAGGCCCCTGCTGTCTTCTTCATTGGCAGCTCCTTATCACTCATCAATTTCTCTATCAACCTGATATCCAACGACCCGTACTTCTGTTGAACCTTGTAAAGTGCCTTCAGGTCCTTATCCTCAATCTTGTTATTCAAGTTCTTGCCTCTTCTGCTGGAAACTTCGTCATCAGAGTTGTCAAAGTCGCCTCCACCATTGAAGTTTCTCATCTTTTCCAAAGTTTGCTTTCTTCTGGCCAGTATTCTCATTTGCTCCTCAACATACATGTCGTCCTTGGCCTTTTCCTCCTCAAGTTTGATTTGCCTCAAATCCTCTTCAGGAATGATATCATCCCACTCAAAGTTGGTGTTGACATCAGTGACTTCAAATTGCTTCAAAAACTCCTCGCCACCAAGGTGTGACTCTCCCACATCAGGGGTCGTGACGTGGTCCTCAGCATGAGATAAAACATCATCCAAGTTCAATTCCTCCAATTTCTTCTGGTTGTCATTGGCCTTGAACATGTTATCAGCACCAAACTTCAGGATATTCGCCAACTCTCCATTGTTGGGCTGATCCTTCATCCTTTTCAAGTCAGACTCTGTCTTTTGGTTGTTGAGTCCTAAAGAGATGATCGCATACTCCAAAACCATTTTCTTTCTGGCCCTTTCCAGAATTTCCTCTTCAACAGTGTCCTTGGATACAAATCTGTACACCATGACATGGTTCTTTTGTCCGATTCTGTGCGCCCTGGCCATGGCTTGCAAATCAGCCTGGGGATTCCAGTCTGAATCAAAGATTATCACTGTGTCAGCAGTCATCAGGTTGATCCCCAGCCCACCTGCTCTTGTGGACAACAAAAAGACCTCGTCCTTGGAATCGGGGGCATTGAAGTGATCAATGGCTATTCTTCTCTTTTGCGAGGATACTGTCCCATCAAGTCTTTGGAACTTGAAATTCTTGTAGGCCAAGTAATCACCCAGGATGTCCAGCATTCTGACCATTTGAGAAAAGATCAACACTCTGTGGCCATCCTTCTTCAGCTTCGTCAACAACTGATCAAGCAGCACCATCTTACCACTACTCATGATCATACCCTTGAGGATGTTTTCTCTTGAATGCTCTTGATTTTCATCCTTGTTGAATCTGGTCTTCAAAACAGCATTCTCGGCATTTTCAAACAGATAAGGGTGGTTGGACACCTTTCTCAGCTCATTCATGATGTTCAGCAAGGATATGTGCCCCCCTTGGGTTGAGTTTGTAAGGGCTGAGTAGTTCTTTGTCAATATGCTCTTGTAGTAATCTGTTTGTATATCAGACAGCTCAACTCTCAGGATGCGTTCGGTTTTTCCAGGAAGTGACTTTTCAACATCCTTTTTCAGTCTTCTCAGTATGAATGGTTGAAGTCTCTTGTGCAAGTTCTGGATGTACTCCTCTTGTTCCTTATCCTGATTTTCAAAGTCTATCTCTTGGTCAATGGTGAATTTGCCAGGCATCAAAAAGTTAACTAGGGCATCCAGTTCCTTGATGTTGTTTTGCAAAGGTGTACCTGTGATCAGTAATTTGTTGGCAACCTTGAAACTGAACAATGACTCATACAGCGAAGATTCATCGTTTTTTAGTCTGTGGGCTTCATCAACAGCTAGATATTGCCAGCTGATTCCACCCAAGACATCCCTATCCTTCAAGATGTACTCATACGTGGTTAGCAAAACATTGAACTTCAAGTTTTTCCCATTGTAGAACTCATGGTCTCTTATCACCTGTCTGGACTTGTTCCCACCTATGTACACAACCAAGTTCATTTCGGGAGCCCACTTTTCAAATGTTTCTTGCCAGGCGTGGAGAGTTGACAATGGGACAACCACCAAGTGTGGGCCGTACTGTCTTCTTGAATATACCAACCAAGATAAAAAACAAACAGTCTGGACGGTTTTACCCAAACCCATTTCATCTGCCAGTATACCATTTTCATCCTTGGACCACAAAAAGGCCATCCAGTTCAGACCTGTCAGCTGGAAATCTCTCAGTTGCAAGTTCAAGGCATTGTCCTTGCCACCAATGTACTTGGGCTGTTCCAAAAGCTTTTCAAACTTCGGTCTCCGGTCTCTTTGGAACTTGTCTGAGTTTTTGGGAACAACGGATGATTTAGTTCTCATTTGGTACAGGGCAACATCCTTCCT
Source organism: Hanseniaspora lachancei (assembly GCA_030567275.1). Classification (NCBI taxonomy): domain Eukaryota; kingdom Fungi; phylum Ascomycota; class Saccharomycetes; order Saccharomycodales; family Saccharomycodaceae; genus Hanseniaspora; species Hanseniaspora lachancei. Next base: position 52,270 of record JAJLRX010000262.1, on the reverse strand, counting down.
GGCTATCTTTGCGATCAGAGACGCGTCTTCAAACGTGCATTCGTCATATGGCAGTCTTCTCCATTTGATCAGGTATTCAAGCTTTCCTGTTTCCTCGTTTCTCTGAGAGTTGACAATTCTTTCGACTAGCTTACACTGTTCCCATTCTTCCTTGATCCGTTCGTTGTTTAAGTTCAAGGTTTCCAAGTCCTCAGCAACAGTGTAAGGACTGTGTACCAAATCAAATTGCTCTATCAAAACTTTTCTGCAGTAATTATCAATTCTCTTTATACCCTTTGTTGTTGACGTTAAGGGTGGTAGATTTTCCAGATCCTCTTCGGTATTCATCGCAAAGCTTCCAAAGTTGTAGCTTTCCCACGTGTTGTGAAGATGTGATTTCCCCTGCCATTTGATCAAAAACTCATACTTCTCTTTACACTCGTGCACAGTGAGCTCACCAGCCTTTGTGGGTAAGTCGTTGGCTGTGTACTCGGACTTCAGTCTGTTGTCAACAATCAAGTCTATAACCTGTCTAGGGTCTTCCAATGGCACTTCATAGTCGCCAAGCTCTTCCTCACTCATCAGGAACTGCTGGTCAAATTCATCTTCACTGTCAGATTCTTCAGACTCAGAGTAATACTTCGCCTTTTTGGATGCTGGTTTTTTCGACTTCAACTTCAGCTTTCTCACAGGAGGTGGATTGGCTGTCTTTGATCTGTTTCTATAATTGCTTCCTGAAGACTTCTTAGGTTTGGATGATGCCTCGTCGTCTGAGAAATAGTCGTTGTTGCTTTCAGAGTAATTCACAACGCTTTTGCCTCTATTTGAAAATCTTGTCGGTAAAGGTGGGTCAGACACTCTGTTGTTTGATTTGTGACCCCTGCTTGTACGACTTTTAGGTTCATAATCATACTCGTCTTCCTCATCATAGTCATCAACAACAAAATCATCATCTGTTTTTTTTTGAGATTTACGTTTTGGTACTACCTCATCGCTATCTGATTCATATAGATTATAGGTGGGAACAGGCTTTCTGGAAGAACGTCTTAGTCCGTAAAGCTCAGGGTTTTGTAGAGCAGCATCTCTTAGGTTGGAACTCATTTTATTTTACAATTTGCTATTCTTTTTGACTCTTCCTATATTGATATAGGAAACTTTATTTTATTTCTTTTGATTAAATAATATTCAAATTTAAACAATGGAAAAAGAGTTACCGTGATTTCTAGGTTTGGGAATTGTAGAATACAGAACCTTAAGTAAACAGTGATTTGCAAAAGAATGAGTTTATAGATTTATACAGATTAATTAAAACAACTACTATGAGTAATGTGATATCCTTGGAGTAGTGTTAATATGTACTTTATATTTGTTGTAAACAAATGAGTAACGTAAATTATAAATAGTGCTTGATAAGTTTGTTTACACAACAGTAACTATAGCTAACAGTGTGATATTTACAGAAAGTGCAATTGACTTGTTAAGTATTGTTTGTCTGTGTAGCAATAAGTATAAATCAATGTGTTATCTAATGATTCTTATGTTTGGTTTGTTTGCAGAGTGGATATTCAATAGAAGTGTAAAGTAAGCAAAATATATCAACACATGCTTATAGGTTTTTTTTTTCTTTTTTTTTCGTTCACAGAAGTTTGCACGCAGCTGGTTAAAAAAAATTTTCACCCGAAAAAAACCGTACACGCTTTTTTTTCAACAGCAAGAAAAGTACAATGTATACGGTTGACAAAAAACAGTGTCTTTAAACACTTAATCAACTCATACATGTACATAGTGGTCAATGTATGTTCAATTATGATTCTGGATTTCAAGTATGCTTGGAACACTTGGTAACAATTTTTAACCCTTTCATATCGTAGATGATCAAATCAGCATCTTGCCTGTAGCCTTCATAAAAAATCACACAGGTAATACACGCTCGGTAATCCCATTTGTCCTAGCAAAAACAGTATAGTGGAATGACAAAGCTTCACTTTGGAAGCATGGCTACAACTGTTGATTCTTGCCTAAGCTTGGTAAAGCAAATGCATCGTTTCATTCACTCTTCAATTAACTATACATGAGATGTTAACCTCTACAGTGTTCTTTCCACAGTTATCGATATATAGCTTGTTGGAGTATATGGGGTTTATATATAAATGCATAGTACCCCCAATAATGATAAACAAGCTTCTAACTTTTTGTTAAAAGCCCAATTGATAAAGATACTGAATAAAATCAAGTATCGTAATGTAATCCTATATAAACACCTGATTTTAAAAAATTTCACAAAAAAATTATACAATCCGTTATAGTGTAGGGGTTATCATTTCGCCTTCTCACGGCGACGACCCGGGTTCGATTCCCGGTAACGGAATTAATTTTTTTTTTTAATCATCACTAAAAGTGAAAAACCAACAGCCTATATATTATTTTTTTATCTTCAAAGTTTGTAATTCGTACTCCTGGTCAAGTAACTCTTCTTGCTTTTCTTTTATATAGCCTTTGAATTCATCGTCATTTTTTTTGAAATCCTCTTCGTCATCAGGATAAGCCACCAAAGCAGACTTTGAGACCAAATTTTCCTCTTTCTCGTAATCCATCCAAAATCTTTCATCAAATAAACACCATGGGTTTTTCTTAGCAATTCTAATATTCTCTTTCAATAAAAAGTAATTGCTGCTTACAGTGGGACAGAAAAAGCTACTAATGTAACAGTTAATGTAAGATGATGAGCTTCTCAAATTTTTTTGTAGGTCAAACAATGATTTTTCCATTAATAATATTTTTTCTGAAATAAAATTGTTTTCATATCCCATTTCATAGTTAAGAATGTGTTTGATTTTATCGGAGTCGCTTAAGTAGTAGTCTTTCTTTTTTAGATCCTGGCCAAATATGGTTGTATTATGTTCATTCTTGCTTTCATTATGAAAAAGCAACTCTTTTCTTACACACTTTAATATATCTGTAATATCCCTATATCTATCTGTATTATTAGCGTTGTGATTCAAAAGTTTTTTCTCATGCAAAGTTGTATCAGGAGTACTCAAAAGAACATTTCCTTCTTCCCTCATCAACAAACTTGTTTTTCTGTATCTACTATTTGACAGGTTCTTATCGCCGTTTTGGTAAGAGTTATTGTTATTTGAACAATCAGACTCGAAGGATATATCCTCATATATGTCACTACAATCAATCCCCGGACTGGAAATATTATATTGATCAGCATCCCTACAAAAACTATCTGTGAGACTTTTACTGTTTGAGCTTACAGACACTTTATAGTTTCCAGGTAAACCAAACAATGAAATGTCAGATATATTTCTGATACCATTGGAAAATGCATTCTTAGATACAGCTGTTTTTCCTGAGCTTAAAACATCTGGAGAGTGCTGAGCTGCTCGTTTTGTTCCTTTATCTACCAATTTTGGAGAGTCCATTCGATATAATTGTTGTTTTTTTAACATATTGTGGCCAGCACTGGATGGTACAATGGTTTTTGTGCTGAAGTTTCTGTCAATAATTCTTATTTCATTACCATTGATTGCTGAACTACATAGGGTAGCCACAGATTCAGTATCCGTATTTGGCTTCTGTAGAAAGTAAACGTCATTTTTCTCGTTACTAGCATCTTTAAAAGAAGATGCTGGACTGTTTTTCATGCTTTCAAGTTTTGGTTCTTGTTAGGCAATGAAGTCCTGAAACTATAGTATACGAGCTCTCAAATTATAAAAAAAGATATCCTAAATTTAGTCATTTATATTAGTTATCTAAAGATATTCAAAGTATATACAGCAAGAAGCTTCTTTTTATGTTATTTTCACTGTAAATTTTCGTAATTACACAAAAATCGATAATGGTTTCATAAAAGAAAGGCAATCCGTCACATAAAAATGGCTAAAGCAAAATCCTTATTCTATAAAACTATTGAGCTCTGAACTCATGTATCATTTCCTTTGAAAAATCAAGAAGATTTTCATTATCCTTTTTTATCTTCTCTTGTTTAGCTTTTTCGGCTTGAATATTCATTTGCAGGGTTTCAATGATCCCCTCCTTTACTTCCAAGAGTTCCTCAAATGAAAATCTCTCAGACTTACTCATTCTTTTTATATATATCGTTAAATCACAATCGTTTTTAGTTGACTACATAGAAGAAACCATGGCTGGTTACAGACTGATAACATTCAGAGACAAAATAGCATAGTGATTATACTGCACTTTATTTTTATTTAAAGAAGATAGAAAATTTGAAAAAAAAAAAAAATTATAATACGATTGTGGCACGCACTTAAAATAATAATTTGTAAAGCAATGAATATATGAAGAAAATCAGCCTAAAGAAATCTACAACTTTGCAAAGAAAATATCGACAACTTTTAATTGCAATTCAGTTATACCAGTCTGTCACTTATATGTCCCTTTTCTGAAAACATTTTCTTAACGCAAGCAATGCCTCCTAAGAAACTGAAGCTACCACATATTAAACCTAATAACAGCCCTAATGCCAGATATTTTACTATATTGTGGTAAGCATCTATTATGAAGCAGCCATAAATAAAAGTATAGCTAAACATACCTATGAACAAGGTCATGAAAGCCTTCCAACACCATTTCCAGTTTTCAAATATGAGCAATGAGTAAGTGATTATAACCCCCATTATGAAGCAGTTATAAGCAACGACTATTAAAGAGACTGAAAGTAGGATATACTGCTCTTTAGGAATCAACCCGCTTATCAATATATCATTTCCAAATGTATGTTTGATGATCAAAAACACTGATGAAAAAGGAAGAGCAGTGACCAGTATGCACAAAAATATCATCTTACTGAAGAGGGGCTGAGGAGGAATCAATCTTTGGATTTTGTTTACCTTTCTGGGTTGTTTGTCCGAGCGAGAGGTCTTTTTGGCTAGAACTGACCCCAGGAGTGCACTAGGAACATAAATAAGCAACCAAATAAGGATAAAGGCTATCAAAACCTTCAATGGAATGACCGATGGAGAGTGGATGTGAGAAGGTAGCTTTACTACATTGGATATGTTTGTGGAAAGTAACAATCCAAAAATAAACAACGGAACTAAACAGCAATTCAAGGTCATATTTCTTTTGAATAAGCGACCCTCATACAGCAAATACAGCTTCATTGATGTAAAGGAAGTTATAAATGGGAGCAATGAAAAAACCAAAATCGAAGCAGTGGCCAAAAGTCCTCTATTTCCAACGGGCAAGATTCCTGAAGCCCCCATAAAGCTTATAATTAGAGCTGTGGCTAAAGTGTGAATACCAGAGCCGACCAATGTACACAATAAAGAAAGCTTTCCAGGTTGTCTATAGATATCACCCAGAAGGAGCTTCCATCCGTGATCGTCATCAAATTCCATATCCAATGTTTTTTCTACAGCATTTTGCCTTTTATATTTATTCATGTTCCACATAACAAGTTTGTATGTAGCCAAACTCAAAATCAAGTTCGCACACAGTAATACTAAGATGTTCTTCCAATCATTGGATATGATCATTTTTTGTAAGGATAAGTACTTATCCCATCTATTTTTGTAAGGAGTGGTATTGTTTTCTACGTACTTGATTGAAATCGTGTAGTCAATATCTGTTTGTTTATCTAAAAGTAACTCTTTGGGGTGTCCAGTAAAGGAACAGTAATTCTTTTTGCCCTTTTTGGAGCTTTTATAGTCATTTCTTTTGATGCTGTAAGGCGTGATGTGAGTCGCAACAATAACATATTCAGTGCTGTCTTTGATTCTTTCATTGTTAGCTACTCCATATTTGGAATACTCAACAACAATATCAAAATGATTAAATATCAATGGCTTCTTATAAAACTCACTTTTTTCATTTTTATCATCGTAGATACCAACCCCAAAGCTGTTAGAGTAGTAGTCTATTAGTTCCTCATCACTATGGCTCTTCTGTATAGTATAGTGTGATCCTAAAGGCAGGTCATCTATAAACCATTGGTATTGGTAATTGTCAACAATCAGGTTATTGATAAAGTGGGCGTCTTCGGTGGATATGGTCGACGAGCAGATTTTCTGACAAGATTTGTCCACTCCAAAGATGATCTCGTTGTCTAGTGTGTATGGCAGTTCATAGATTCTATCCCCAAGTAAAATAGAGCCTAAGTTTTCTTTTGCTTGTTGAATGGAATTCACACTTGATTTACACATGTGGATATGCTTGTTGAAGAAATCATATATGTTGTGGTTGTTCTTCTTGGAAGATGTGGTTGTTGTCAAATGGTTAACCATAATATGAAGGTTGTTGTCCTCTTCCCCATCTGCAGTTTGTACAAACTTGTATGTTTTAGGGGTAGAAGGTAGAATGTCAAATTGGGTGGAGATACACATAAAAGAGACTATAACAGCCCATTGTTTCACCAACATAGCTTTATCAAGAAGTATATGTCACTCTTCTTTTCTAAAATTGTTTGGCCTATTGTCAGTTTATAACAAACTAAATGAATCGTTGCAGTTTCACACGTCTTATGGTTTAGCACTGCTTAGACCAAGAATGTATTCTTCTTTTTAATTTTTTTTTTTTTCCACGTAAAAGAAAATAACAAGTGAAATATAATAAAAAAGAGATTCCCTACAGTGCTGCGTCACGTGCAGCTTCAGAAGGCTGCTTCAAAAAAAAAAAAAAGTAAACATACAAATTGTTCTGTTTAAATTTTTTTTTATAATTTGTCTTTTTTTAAAAAATACTTCTGAAAAGATCCTAAAGTAAATTATCTGGGCAACCCTGAAAACAAAAAGTGGTATTAAATCACCTCAAATTGATAAACATGGACGATAGTAATGTTTTGCTTATAGATAACGGATCTTACAAAATCAAGTATGGAATGGCAGGCGATAATCCTGTACCGAAGACATGTCATAACTCTATCGTCAAATCCAAAACCTCGTATGGTGAGATATATTGTATAGGAAACCAAGTAGAGAACTCAAAGCTACTTCAATCAACTACTAATGCATTTATTAAAAGACCGAAGGAGTTTGGTATGCTGACCAGCTGGGAAATCCAGTCAGAAATATGGGATTACTGTCTTTACAATCCAAACGAAATGGGATTTGACTTGAATGAGTATATCGAGCATCGTATTGATGGAACAGTCAGTTGTCCACATTTGATTTTGACTGAAACTATGCTGCATATGCCCGAACTGTCCAAGAATACAGATGAAGTAGTTTTTGAAGAGTACGCTTTTGATTCGCTCTACAAAGGTCCAAGTGCGACTTTCATCCCTTTCAATAGATCCCTTATCAACAAGACACTATGTTATTTGGACTCAAACGATAACATAGTAAATAACAGTAGCTCTTGTGAAGACAAATCAGATACTTCCTACAATAAGTTTCAACTTGTTATTGATTCAGGCTTTGAATGTACATATGTGATTCCAATAATAAACGGGTGTATCTACTACGATGCTATCAGGAAATCTAATTTTGGAGGTAAATACTTCACTGGGTTTTTGAAAAGTTTAATAAGTTACAGACATGTTGATCTTAGCCAAGAAACTCTACTTGTAAATAAAATCAAAGAGCAATGTCTCTTTGCAGCTCCAGATTCGTTCATTAAACAAATGCAAAGAAAAGGCACAGTTAAAGAATATGTGCTTCCATCTGAGGAAGTTCGTTTTGAAAATAGCATTTTTGACGATAGACTTGATAGTAACATGGGATATCTTCTAAAGGAAAATGAAAAGGTACCTGAAGGTATGGTAAGCTTGAAGCTTGAGGAAGAACTTTATACAGTTCCGGAGTCCATATTGTCGCCAGATAAAGTTCACTTTGATTCTAGTCTAAACATGAGTAGTCACGGTCTGATAGAACTTATCCAGCAATCACTCAATCTTTGTCCCGACATCATCAAGCCTTTGCTTGTTTCCAATATAGTGCTGATAGGTGGAAACTTCAACATACCAAATATGAAGAATAGAATTTTAAGGGAACTTCAACTGAACATGCCTACTGAGTGGAATGTACGTATTTCCTGTGATGAAGACAGATCTGAGCTGTTCACATACTATAGTATGAATGAGTTTTCCAAGACCAATGAATACTTACAGACAAGAGTTACACGAGAAGAGTATTTCGAATATGGACTAGACTGGACAACTAAGAAGCGCTTTGGGTACCAAGCATTCATGTAATGCCACTACGTAAATTTTTTTGTCATTTTTAGGTAATGAGGTTCCAAATACTATCGTTTTGGTCACTATAGAAGGATAATATTTCGATGTGTAGTGGAGGAATTGTTATCAGGTAAAAAAAACGCACTGTAAAATCGGACAAGAAGTCATCCTTGATAGAAAAACGTCAAAAAAAAAAAAGGGGGGGAAATCCTTCAATAAAAGTTAATTATCATCAAGACCATACTCAAATATTGTAATTTATAGACATTGAAAGCAATCAAGAATATTTAATTTCTTGGAACAGTCGCGTAATTGATGACGTTAAAAATAAAATAAGAAAAAATATATAAATATATAAAGTTTTCATTGAAAGCTAGAATCAACAGTTGTGTATAACATTCTTTCTCTATTATAACCAAGCAAAAAGAAACACTACACTCTTCAGTATGCCAAACTTTCAAAATACCAAAAATCAAGATTCAGCAGCATACTCGTTGCTGCACAAACAGATGCTAGCTGACAAGGCAGCTTCGCCAAACCCCGAAAAATTCATAAGCTCACACCCTGATTTGAGCAAATATTACATTGGTGTTGATGTTGGTTCTGGTTCCGCTAGAGCTTGTTGCATCGACGCTACAGGTAACATCTTGTCTTTGGCTGAAAAGGTGATTAACAAGGAGGTTCTTGAAACCAACCATGTTACCCAATCAAGCAATGAAATTTGGGACGCCATTTGTCACTGTGTCAAGTTATGTGTGAAGGAGGCTGATTTAAATCCACATGATATTTATGGACTAGCATTTGACGCAACATGCTCTCTAGTGGCAGTGGACATTGACTCAGGAAAACCCTTGGGTGTAGGTCCAAACTTTGAAAATACCGATCAAAATATTGTCATGTGGCAAGATCACAGGGCCTCAAGAGAACAGAAAATTATCAACGCTACTGGCCATCGTGTTTTGAAATACGTTGGTGGTGGTATGTCCATTGAAATGGAGTTGCCTAAAATGAAGTGGCTGCATGACAATTTGAACAAGGAAACCTTTGCCAAATATGACTTTTATGATTTGGCTGATTACTTAACCTACAAATCCACAGGTAATAAAACCAGATCATTGTGTTCCACCGTTTGTAAGCAAGGGTGTCTAGCACCGGGAGTAGAAGGTTCAACGAAGGGCTGGGAAGATGATTTTTTCAATGCCATAGGAATGGAGGATTTTGTTGAAAATGATTTCATTCAAGTTGGTGGCTCCGCTGAAAACTTTCTAACAGCCGGTGAATATGTTGGTCATCTTACCAAAGAAGCTGCACAAGATCTAGGCTTATCCACTGATTGTGTCGTTGGGTCAAGTGTCATTGATGCTTATGCAGGTTTCTTAGGTACCGTTGGTGCTAGCATTGATGCTGAAATTCCAGCCCTTAAGGAAATCGATTCCAAAGAAACCGGTTTCAATAAAGCCTCAGGAAGATTGGCATCTGTAGCAGGAACATCCACCTGTCACATTTCAATTGAAAAGAAGGATGGGGTTTTCTGTAAAGGTAACTGGGGTCCATATTATGGTGTCTGCTTCAAAGATTTGTACATGTTTGAAGGTGGTCAATCCTTCACAGGTGGTTTATTAAACCATGTTTTAACCAATCATCCGGCATACACTCAATTGTGCAAAGAAGCAGAAGAAGCTGGTATCAACAAGTTTGATTTCTTAAACAGTAAGTTAGAAGTTATGAAAGACAAGATTGAGGAAAGATCTGTTGTTGCTCTAGCCAAACACATATTCTTTTACGGTGACTTCTTGGGAAATAGATGTCCACTAAATGATCCTGATATGACAGCTTCAATCATTGGTCAAACCACCGATGTCTCTTTAGAGAATTTGGCAATAACATACTTGGCTAGTTGTGAATTCTTGGCTCAACAAACTAAGCAAATTGTTGATAACTTAAAGAACAGTGGTAATGTGATTGAATGCATCTTCATTTCTGGTTCTCAATGTAAGAATGGATTGCTAATGAGATTGTTTTCTGATTGTACCCAATTGCCTATAATTGTTCCAAGATACATTGATGCTGCTGTTTGCTTTGGTACAGCTCTGTTAGGATGTGCTGCTTACAAAAACTACTCTACCTTCTATGGCAAACAAGACAAGCCAACTAATAAAGCACAAGCTAGAGTTCAAGAAGACACATTCATTGCTGATAGATCACCATCCCCATACACTCAGCCATCTGCTACAGCAAAGACTATCTTAGGACCATCTATCAAAAAAAAGGTTGAAAAGGTTACCGATTACTTCTCTCAAGCTCCTGCTAAATCTGATAGTTCATCCGGTAACTCTTCATCTTACGGTGTCCATTCATTGTCAGGTGATTCCTCCAAATTGAGTCTAGATGAAAACGTGGATCCAAAGTTGGTTGCAGGAAATTATTTATGGGACATTATGACAAACCTTACTGGTACAGGTAAATCCATCTTACCTAATTCAAAGGATCACCCAGACGTGCAGCTGCTAAACACTAAGTATGAGATATTCTTAGACCAACAAAAGACACAATCTATGTACAGAAAGAAAGTGGATGAAAAGTTGGCTGAGCTAAGAAAGAACTGATTCCTTATATATCTTAGAAAATAATCTATATTTTATGTTTTTAAAACATTTCATATGTTTGCTAAATTGGTGAGCATGCCCAAACCGAGATATTATATTTCCTACTTTGGAAAGAAAAGTTTAAATGTAAACAAAACGAAAAAAAAAAAAAAAGCGAAAAAAGAAAGAAAAAAAAGCTAAACACAAACACATCAAATAATCCTGCAATTCTTTTGTTTTTTTCTTTTTTCTTCAATCTTGTTCAACAACTACCAACTTTCCTGTCCTTCATAACCCCAAAGAATAGAAAACTAGAGAACCACAGGTAGCTCTTGTTAATACGAATACATTTTGACTGGTAATCACCGAAATAAATAAAAAAGAAAAAGAGCCTGTATGATAACTTTAAAGAATATATTAGCACTGATTATAGCTCTCTATAGCAATCAGGTGCTTGCAACAACTTTTGATGATTCTTTACTCCATTCTTTACAGAATACCTTCAATTCGGATACTGTATCGTATAAACAACTTGATTTTTCTACCTATAAAAACAATCAAATACAAATTCTTTCGGGATCAAGCACAAACCAAACAAATAGCAATGTAACATTAATCAAATACCTAGGTGAACAGAATTTCACGACTTACAACGATGAAGGGAACCATCTAATATACTACAACTACAACGACAATTCATATCTGACAAACAGCACAGTTACAAGATACATTGATCTTCTCCGCGATCAGGATGCTGATATCTCACATATTACAAATCTGAAAACATTTGACTCAAATTGCTTTGTTATGACAGGGACAGGCTCATTAAACGGAAAAGATTTAAGCAAACAAGTTTTGCTCAATCTTACAGATCTCAGCTACAGAGAGCTTTTTGATAGCTCAATTTTAAATGTTAATGATGTTCTAGTTGTGAAAGATACATTGTATATAGGAGGAAACTTTACATATGATGGACACCATGCAATTATATCATATAATTTCTCAAAGAATTCCGTTGAATCACTTCCCTTTGGTGGATTTGGAGAAAATTCACTTGTAAATACCATTTCAAACTTAGACAATGATACTATTTTATTTGCAGGAAACTTTGACACCTTAGATGAACCCAAATATCTTAATAAAACAGTTTACTACCATTATCAAAACATCACGATAACAAATGAAACTGTTACGAGCAATCAAAGCATAAGCACTAACTCAACAGATCAAGTTCAACAACTGATACCCTTGAACTTTGCCACTTGGAGTGACAACTCTGACTCGACATTTAACAGTCTAAATAAATTCATGTGTCCCGAGAGCGGAGACAAAGCAGCCAATTGGGTTGGATCCTCCTCTGGAGCAAATTTTAAGGTTGGTTTTTTGAATAACATTACTCCGTCTAAGATTAGACTCTTTATGACAGATGCTTCAAACGGGGTTAGTCAGTTTAGATTGATGTTGTTGAATGGCGGTTATTTGAATATGACGTACTACGATCCTTTTGATAGTGAGCTAAAGGCATGTGACACCATCTGTCCATTGTACAACAACATTACTTCTAGCGGGACCTATTACTTGAATGATAATATCACAAGCATATCGTTTGATGAAAACTTTCAAGATTTTTATTTTTCACCAAATATACCAATGGATGGCTTACAATTTCAAACTGTTGAAGGTGAGAGTTTAGTGGGCATACAGCTCATGCAAAGTGGGTTTTACGTTTATGCAAACAATACATTGAATAATCCCGGTTGCTCATACATTGATATGCATTCCCAATCGACTTTGTCCGGCTCTGGCTGGGCATCAGGTGCATCCGGAAGCACATCCTACATGCAGGTTTCTGTGGAATCAAACTCTGAAAGATCTTCGGCATCTGTTACATATGTACCTCAAATCAATGTTATAGGAGAGTATACATTAAACATTTATACCCCAGGATGTTTACAAGACAGTTCGTGCTCGGCAAGAGGTATAGTTAATGTCACTTTAACTTATGAAGATGAAAATGGAGAAAGCAAATCTCAATCGCAAATGATATATCAAGACAACAACGAAGACAAGTATGACACTATATACTCAGGCTATCTATACAGTAAGCCATCTGTGGAGGTGCGCTACTACCAGCCAATTACTATTGGAAACACAGATTCGCTTATAATGGTTGCTGATAGATTGGGTGTGACTCCATACAGCATACCCAACCCTATAAACTACATAGATAAAAACACCACAACAAGTCATACAACAAATACAACAACAACAAAGCACACAAGTGTACAATTGCCTATAAAAGGGTTGTTCGAATACTCTGTATCAAACTTCACCAATGATAAACTCAACTCATCAATGGTTGTCGGTAATACAAGTTTGAACTATTATCCTCAAAAGAATTTTGTTAGCAATGGCATAGAAGACTTTTCCTTATTCGGAAGCTTTTATAACCATACATTAATTCTAGCTAGTGCAAACTTTAATGGGATAGTGTTATTAACGTTGAATGGCAGTAATGATATTGAGTATGAAAACAATTTAGGGACGGGTGGAAACTCCACCAATGTTCTGACATTAAGTAACGGAATACAGTTGTTAATTGGAAACTTTGAGCTCAATGATCAAAAACTGAGCACTTTATATTATGACCAGGCGGATGGGACCTTTGCATCATTAGGAAGTCAGCTTCCGGAGACCTTGCCCAGTAACAACTTTAACACGCTCTATGAAAATTATGGCTCACTTATATTTTCCTTTGACAATTCTGCATACTTCAACTGGACGTCTAAGCAACAATTTGAAAATTCAACCGACTTTAATTTGATATTGAAGTCATCTGGGTTCAATGACAATGGAGATACCGTATTTTTTGGATCAATATATAACAGCAAGTACGCTCCTTATGTTGAAGGGACATCGTATGCAATGGAAGAAAACATGGATTTGACCGCATTGAACTTACCCAATGACAAGAGTATCACTAATGCGAATGGCTTTGTGTACTATCAGGGGATCTACATTAATGAAAGTTACAGCGGGTATGCAATTAACACAGGCGGGAGCCACTCAATGATATTTGTGCCTGAAAACAGTACTTATGGATCACCACAATTAGCACCATTTAGCTTTAACAATAAACTAGAGAATTTGTTGTATGACCCCAACAACGGCTTACTAAGCTTTACAACTGGAAATCATTTGTACTTCTACAACTTGACTCAGATTGAAACGATAGCTGATGTTACGATGCCAAGCAATGCTACGAACTACGACGTTAACTCCATGTTGTACTTTGAAAAGGACAATTCCATGTTGTTTTGTGGAGGGATGTATTTCAACAACGACGGACGAGAGTGCAATGGGACATGCTTATATGGAGTTTCTAAGGGAGCTTGGTATCCTTTAGAAATCAAATCAGACAAAAATACTATACAAGGGAATGTGACAAAGTGTCTCTTAGAAGATGAGGACTTGTTGTATGTTTCAGGAAACTTTACATATTCCAAGAAAAACTACAACTTTGTATCTTTGAACATGACAACTGGGAAGATAGTGAGTAAGTTTGATTTTGATTTTGAAATAGGAACTGTTTTGGACTTCAATGTTGATGCGTCCTTAAAGTCTGTTTACATAAGGACTGAAAAGCACCCAGAGGTGATATACTACCAGAACTATGTGAATGAAAGCAAGTGGTCGAATGTGACTTACACAGAGAACATACAGAGCTATGTTGTATTGAAATCTAAAACAAGCAAAAGAGATCTTGCAGATAACTTGAATGTCCTAGCCTTGGGTGAGACAGGAAGGGGATTCATTTACAACGGAGGGGAGTGGGAGCCTTATTTCCAGTTATCCAGCTCAGATTTGGCAGGGGATTCAGAGAACATGTTTTTTGAAAACAAAGACTCAACAGGAAATCGGGTTTCGGTAACGCAGACGCCACTTTCAGACTTACTGGATAGATTCGAGCGGAGTCAGAAGAAGAAGCACAAGTTAGTAAAGACAGGGTATGTTGTGTTGTTTGGATTGGCATTGTCAACGGTTACAATAAGTGTCATAGCATTGGCATGTTCAGTCCTGTTTTACTTTGTTCACATGAAGAAGCAAGACCGGTTGAGTGAGTCCAGCTATAAGCTAGACAAGATGTTTGAGGACAACTTGGAAACAAAGATGATAAGAAACGTTCCTCCAGAGGAGTTGATGAAAGACCTATCTTAAGGAGGTCTTTATGTTTACTATTTTTTTCCTTTTTTTTTTTTTTTTTCAGCTTCTTTATATATGGGGAGTTATGCTAATATCAAGTTTTGAATTTGTTCAATTCTTCAGAGAAAATCGTACTCTGGTAAAAGGACGCAATCTTCGAGTACTTGAACTTGCATATACTGGAAACAACAGCGTGATCGTGCTCGCCAAGTGAGGTTCCTGCTAGTGCCTGTTCCCACTCCCTAAGGGAAAGCAGAGTGTTGAAGTTCCATTTCCTGAACTGGTCTTTGTACTCGTACGCGGCGGAAAGTCGATCGATGAGGAAGCCCCTGATGATGCCTGTTCCCGGCATGCAGGAGACTTTCTGTATAAGAAACTCGTAGATCCGGATGAAGTCCTCGATGTACTTGCCGGCATGGCACACGGTTTCAATGATCGGAAGAAGAAACATGGTGTACTCGTGGTTGATCTCAAACTCGTTGAGCGTTGTGTACAGATCGGCTATTGTTATGGAGTGGTCAAACATCTTGTTGTACTGCTGGATGATGAAAAGATGCCTGTGGTACTCAGCGACCTTCAGCATGTTTGTGTACCTGTTGAAAATAACAGAGTCATCAATCTCGCGTTTGCATTGTTCAATGCTTTTGTTGGACTCGCGGATGTTGTCTTTCTTTCTTATTAAGTTCATGACAGCTAGTTTCTTAAATTTGTTGAACTTCTCAAACTTTTGGGATGGACTTAGGGACTCATAATTTCTTTCTTCCTCCTCAGCATTCTGTTCTTTCTGCTGAGTCTTTTTGATGTTGTTATCAGATGTGAAGGACCACAGTTTGCTAAATGACTTTGATAGTATGTTTGTTTGCTTGCTTTGTAAAGACTCGTTGTATGCTGTGAATATTTTTTCAGAATAATTGACCAAAAACAACTTTTCAACATTTTTGTTGAAATCATCAATTGATTCAACACCTTTATCTCTTGCCAAACAATCCACAAAATAAGTGTTTCTTATGGTTTTCATTAGGTTTATTATCACACTATGTTTCTTTACAGAGTCATTGGTGTACTCAAATACAAAAAAAGCTAGATTTGAAAAAAACTTGTTGTATCTATTTATTCTCTCAACACATTGACTGAGCACGGCTTTGTATATTTCTGTGGTATCCTCAACATCAGCGTGTTGCTTGAATATTTCATCTATGCTGTCAATTTTTATTTGAATAACTAGTTTATTATCTATCGAATGGTATAAGGAATGAATAATCGGGTTTTTCAATTGTTGAATGAAGTAGTTGATTCCATCAGAGTGTATGTTTCCGTTATTTTCCGTGTAGTATTTCAATATGGCGCTTTCAAGGTGTTGTTTGTATGCCAAATCAACGTCTTCCTTCGTTTTGTCCTTGAATGTGAGTATGCTGTCTATACTGTTGTCGTCACTCAAAAAAATGAAGTTATTGGTTTGTTGTTTTAGTTCTTCAAGTATAAGATCAGGAATGATGCTATTGGCACTGGAGAGGTGCTTGCTGTTAGACCAAAAAAGACTCATATATGGGTTTATAAGTAATTTTATTAGAGTCTTGCTATTCTGTTGAACGCGTTATGGCTATATATGCTGTCTTTAAAATGATGATGCTGTAAAAAAAAAAAAGGCAAATAAATGATAGCTTTTTTTTTGAGGTTATGATTGTTTGAAATCTCCTAATTTTTTCGTTTTTTTTGGTCAGTGAATATTTTGGAGAAAAAAGTAATACTTCGAAACAGTCACATGACCGACCCAAAACAATGACACATTTGTTTACATTTTAAATCACTCTAAAAAAAATATAACTCAACTTTTGCCCAATAAGTTAATCCTTTCATTAGGAGAAAAAAAGGTAATCAAATTATTTATACTCTATGTAAACTTATAAATTTTTGCTATTGCTTGTAAAAAAAAAAAAAAAAACTCCCCAACAGATTATCATGTGAATAATATCACCAAATAGAGTATGCTATTATTCTATGATTTCTGATTGCTCAGTGATGTGAGTAATCGGCTGTTGATGCCGTGATTATCAAAATTTTTAAGAAAAAAGAGGGAAACCATTATGACTTAACCTTTCACTATGCGCACAACGGCTCATTCTTTATCAAGTTGCCAATAAGTGCGCACTTTGTTCAACCTCATTTGCTCGTGACACTCCAAAAAAAAAAAAAAAAAAGCATACACACTGTGCCAAAAGGCTTTAACAGACCAACACAAAAAAAAAAAAATAAATAAATTAATCAAAATCAGAGGCTATCTCTAAACGTCACAGTTCGCTGATAACTCGTTTGCCAGTGGAAATGCCTAAATGATCCTCACAATCTACTGTCAATTATGTCATCCAATTAAGTATCAATGCGGTATTTATAAAAATAAATAAAGGTACTTCATATCAGTAAAAAATAGTAATCAACCAAAAAAAAAAAGTTCAGAAGTTTCTTTTTAGTCTTTGGAGTTTTCATAACTTCATCTCAAAGTATATAATCAATCTATCAATACATGATGTTGGAAAAACAACAACAATCAAAGGCTAATCTTAAAAGACATAATTGATCCTTATAGGATCATCCCCATCTACAAACCAACACTGCAAAAAAAATAAATAAATACAATAATGTCCTCACAAACCGCTACACGACTTTTGGAACCCAAGGACGGCTATGCTATAGTTGTGGGGTTTTCGGCCTTCTTCTGTATATCCATGATCTTTGCCTCGTTTTGCCTGAAAAAGTACAAGAAGGAAGTGATGACCTCTGAGAACTTCGCCACTGCGGGAAGATCCATTGGGAAGTTTCTCTCTGCTTCCTCTGTTGTTTCCTCATGGACATGGGCCTCAACTCTGCTGACCTCCTCGGCGCTCACCTACCAGAACGGTATTGGGTCCGCATACGCATACGCTGCGGGGGCTGCTTTACAGCTGGTCTGTTTTGCTGCCCTTGCTGTTGCTGTCAAGATCAAGGCTCCTAACCTGCACACCTACCTGGAACTTGTAAGAGTCAGATACGGCAAGGTCACACACATTGTGTTCATCGTGTATGCACTGATGACCAACATACTGGTGACTGTTATGCTGGTTACTGGTGTCATTGACTCCATAAATGTCATCAGTGGGGCCAACATCATTGGTGTTGCCTTTCTCCTACCCTTGGGTATCCTGTGCTACACCTTCTACGGCGGGTTGAAGTCCACCTTCTTGGGTGACATGTCCCACACCATCATTGTTGTCATTGTTATTTTGATGTTCCTCTTCAAGTCATACTGCATGGGCTCAAAGGACTCAGAAACAGGCCTTGGAACACCAACACTGGTATACGAGGCCTTGAGAAAGGCCTCGGAAATCAATCCTGTTGCTGGTAACAGAAAAGGTGAGATGTTGACTTTCCACTCAAAACCCTCATTCATTTTCTTCGTTATCAACATTGCTGGTAACTTTGGTACTGTCTTTTTGGATCAGGGTTACTGGAACAAGGCCATTTCCACCTCATCTGAAAACGGCCAAGTCTTTTACGGATACTACCTAGGCTTTGTTGCCTGGATGGTCATCCCATTGGCCATGGGGACTGGTGCTGGTCTGATCTGCAAGGCCCTGGAGCTATCCCCCAAATTTCCCACCTATCCGAACCCAATGTCCTCTGATCAAATCTCTGCTGGGTTTGTGGTCCCATTCATGGCACAAACCTTACTTGGCAAAAATGGTGCTTATGCTGTGATGATCATGTTGATTTCATGTTTCTCCTCTGCCTTGTCCGGGGAATTGGTTGCTGTTTCATCTGTTTGTGCGTATGACATCTACAAAGTGTACATCAACCCAAAGGCCACTGGAAAGCAACTTATCAATGTCACCCACCTGGCCTGTATTGTATTCTGCTTTCTACTGATTTGCTTTGGTATTGGTTTACATTACGGCGATGTTGGTATGGGCTGGATCTATGAGTTCATGGGGGTCATCATCTCATCCTGTGTCTTACCTGCTGTTTTGGTGTTGTTCTGGAAGGACATGAACATATACGCAGCCACCATTTCTCCTATAATCTCCACATTGTTGGCCATCATGGGCTGGATGAGCAGTGCAAAGGGACTGTTCAAAACAGTCAATGTCAACACTCTGTTCTACGACAACCCCATGCTCATTGGTAATGTCATTTGTCTTTTAGGACCTTTGATATTCATTCCCATTTTCCAGATCATTTTTGGTAAGCAAAACTTCAACTTCAAGATCTTTGAAACCGACATCAAAAGAGATGATGACGATGAAGAGATAATGAAGGCTGAGCTGGAAATTACCAAGAGTAACAAGAGTAGAATCATAGAGGAAAATGTAGAAACAAACTCAGACGAAGACTTGGAAAAGAAAAATCTACAGCCTATAAATTCTGTTATATCATATGCCAAGGACATTCCAAGAGAAACCCTGGACCAGAAAAAGCAAGAAAACATGGCAATGCTAAAGAGATTGTCTAAAATTGCTAATTGGGCATCACTGTTCTTCTGTTTGGTTTTGTGTATAGTCTGGCCAATGCCAATGTATGGCATCAAGGGATACATCTGGTCCAAGCAATTCTTCACTGGCTGGGTTATTGTCATCATTATCTGGATGTTTATCTCATCCTTCATTGTTGTGTTTGGTCCGTTGTATGAAGGTAGAAGAAGTATTTGGTTTGTGCTGAAGGGTCTGTATTGGGACATGACTGGTCAGTCCGAAAGACTAGCTCAGTATCAAGTCAACCATCCTGAAGAATTGCTGGCTGTGCAGTCACAAGTTGATAAGAGAATGTATGAGAGAGATGAAGGCAACAATGCAAACATAGATACCATCATGGAGTAAGTTATGTATGTTATTTATTTGATTAAAATTCACTATTAAGTTGTGATGAGTTGATTGTTTATTATTTTTTTTGTTGTTTTTCTTGTAGCGTATGGAAAAAAAAGAAAAAAAAAAAATAATCTGTAAACTATTTTTCGTCAGGAGTTTCAATTGCTCTTTATTACATTACACTATAGCTTTATATAATGAGGAATAAGGAACGACCTAAAAATCAATACAGGTCAATGCAAATATGGCTAATAATATCATAAACAAATACTCTTACTATCTAAAAAAACGCAACGACCCATTGAAAAAGAACCAAGTCACCAAGCCATCAAGTAAATCCAGAACAAACGAAAATTCATACTCAAAGACTAGAAATGAATCATTATTGAAAGATATAGAGCTGAAACTTATACCCTCACTGAAGGTGATTAGTCTTGTATCTAGCAAAATGCAAAAAGAAGTCAAGGAGTACAACACCAAAAAGGAGGAATATAACCTATCAATGAAAAAATACAAAGAGGCTTTGGACAAGGAACTTGGGCATCAAAAAGAGATACAAAAG
This sequence comes from Hanseniaspora lachancei, assembly GCA_030567275.1. NCBI lineage: Eukaryota > Fungi > Ascomycota > Saccharomycetes > Saccharomycodales > Saccharomycodaceae > Hanseniaspora > Hanseniaspora lachancei. The sequence goes on along the minus strand of JAJLRX010000262.1, from coordinate 31,960 downwards.
AAGAAAGACAAAGAAGAGGCCCTGAAAAAGCAACAAGCCGAAGAAAGAGAAAAGGAACTTTTTGCTAAAAAGGAAAAGGAAAGACTTGAAAAACTTAAAGAATCAGCCAAGTTCATGTACTCATCGGCAAGGGTTGTTGAGGAGTTTGAAGCCAACAAAAAGAGAATCAGTGAAATAGAGCAAACCATAAGAATTCCTGTTGAGAACTCGCCTGAACTTAAGCAAGTATATGCCCAAAAAAGACTTATCAACCCTGCCTTTGGACAGCTGACCAACAGCAGAAGACACCTCATAGAACTGACATCAAAGGTCATCGGATATATAAACGAAACAAAGGTGCAGCCGCTCGCCTACCAGTGGATCTTGAATTTCACTGCGAAGGGTTTGTGCAAACAGGCGGAGCTGGAGTGTAGAGTGAAGCCTGAAATGGCCATACCGTTGGCCGAAATGGCACACCTGCTCAACCAGCAGTTTCCGGAGCTGATCCCCCAGTTTCTGATTCCAAGGCTGATCAAGAAGTGTCCTGTGCTTATAGGATACATGTCAAACGACAAGAAGGAGATGGGATTCAAAGTCAAGGACCCGCGAAACCCTGAAATGAAGTCAGTTTACCTGGAAAGAATGGATGGTCTATTGGCCTTCTACAGCATGCTGTGCAAGACTCAGAATGGTAACAACATCACACTGGAACTGGTCTGGAAAATGATCACCAGGTGGGCCAACAGGAACATAAAGTCTATGGACGCTGATCTGGTCTTTGGATCTCTTGTCACCGTTCTTGAGTGCTGTGGAAGTGAGTTTGATCAAAGGTTTGGGAAACAGGCCAACAAGCTGATAAATGTGTTTCTGGTCGGTGCCTTCAAAGCCGAGTTTTCATCATCAGTGAACTGGAAAAGATTAATGATCATGGTTGAAGACAAGTTAACATCTGGGCAGTACAAGACATTCCAAGGTTTGCTTAATGATTAGGAGTATGTATTACTATATGTAAGTTGTTAAAAGGTGATCACATTTTTACAAGCGTCAAAAAAAAAAAAAAAAATGAACAAAAAAGAAAAAGAAGTTCGGAATTAAAGCATGCAACACCTAAAGTTAACAATTTCATCTCTCTATTTTTTATATTTGAACTAACCTGCAAGCTTAAATAACTATAGCTGACCAGAAACAATCCATACATGAAAAGTATCCAAAAGAGAAGTTGTGATGTCCTGATAGAGGACAAGCCAGTCCAACCACCATATCCTATCAACTTACCATACCAGGAAATCAACGTGGGCTTCGGAAGAGGATCATCTGATCTGAACTGTCCAACAGCCAACATTGACATTCCAAAGGACAATGTCGATTTGAATGAGAATCTGCCTACTGGTGTTTACTTTGGGGTTTGCAAGCTGAGACCAAACAGTCATAGCCTAGAAAAAACAGAGCAAAAAAGAGTTCTAAGCAGCAATGTGGTTGAAGTCAACAAGGGAATTCATTTGAAAGACGAGTGCGAGATCGACACCAAGCTACCATGCGTGTTGAGTATTGGATACAACATCACCTATGATGACAACCAGATCAAGTCAAGATCATTGGAAGTCCACATTCTAAAGAAGTTCGAACACAAATTCTATGGTGCTGAAATGCAACTTACAATTTTAGGATACATAAGACCGGAGATCAAATTCAACTCTCTGGATGAGTTGATGGAAGGTATAGAAATTGATAAGCAAGTTGCAAGCGAAGTACTCACTTGGCAATCATTCCAAAATATATAAGCGACATTTTTGATTTTAATTTTTTTTAATTTTGTTTTAGCTCTCAAGTTTGCTTGTTTATCACAAACTTTTGGGATTGCTTGTAAATCTCGTAAGCTGACTTTTTATCTCCTATTGATGACAGCCATTTTATATACAGAGACCATATGATTTTGTTGTGTGCCAAGCTGGAGGATAAGAGAGCTCTTTGGAAGATCAGCATTATGTAAAATTTGTCCTTGGCAACTTTTTTCTTTCCGAACTTAGAATTCATTGCGTGGTTGATATACTGTATCCACGTTTGCACAAACGATGGATTGAGTGGTATAGTTGGTGGTGTGTAGTACTGGTTGCTCTGCTTGAATATGGTCAATGGGAGTTCAAAGCTGTTGTAAAGCGCTATCACCTTCGCCTCTATTTTCTTGTAGAGTTTTTTATACAATCTATCAACCTTAAATTTTATATACTGAAGCTTTTCTCTGGGCTTTAGCAACTTTGGTATGATCCTGTTCATCTTCTTCATATCGCAAAAAAACTTCATTTGTTTTAGATCTGATACCGATGCCAGCTCTTTGAACCAAATCTTGAAATTGTAAGCAAAATCATAAATAGGCATTTTGATGAGTTCCCTTAGCTTATTCAAATATATCTGTGGGTTGCTGGTGTAATGTTTCTTTAAAAAAATCAGGTATAGATTCCAAAATGGCTGAGAGTAGAAATGTTTGCCTATGTACAGTTCCGCCTTTTCAAACGTATGCAAAATATGCTTAGTGCTTAACTTAAACTCATCCTGTCTTTTTACAATAATTTTTAGGTACATAACCCATAAAAGCAATGATCTATTATTCATTGCTTTCATATAGGTTTGATACACTTTATGAAACTCGCCTATTTCATTCTGTTCCAGTTTGAAATTTGCATACTCTATAACGTAATTCTCGAGGTAGGGAAATATCTCAAGCATCGATTCGTATGTTGTATCAAGAAGCTTAATAACAATACTTCTCAGTTCACTTGAAAACCTTTGTTCATGGCTAATTTGGAATCTGTTATCATGATAATACCTTTTCAGTATGTGGTTCAAAAGAGCTTCCCAATTGTTCAGAACAGTAGCATTATTTTCTAATGCTTGAGTCAAAGACCTAAGTCTTTCATCTTTTTCCAAGGTTTCCATAGAGAGTACAGTTTTATAGACTATTGGTTAGTAATTTAAAGTTTTGTATATATTCAGTGTATTCAAAGGTATACTGTGAAAGTTGAAGACCTGTACATGGTTAATGAGTTTGTAGCGTATACTTTCATTTTCTACAATGTTACGACTCTATAACGGAAAAAAAACAACAACAACGTAAACCATATCTTATATCCGAGTTGATCATTGAAATCAAAGAAAAATAAATAAATATAGTGAACACACACTGGGATCAACAACTCTACTTTCCTCAACCATCTATAATTTTGACTTGACCCATCCTTCTAGTCCACCTTTGACTATAATCTCTTGCAAGTTTTTACTCAAGGAACCAACTTTGTTTGTCAATACAACTTCACCTTTGTCATTGGTAACAGATACCAGCGACTTTTCAATGTTCCAGTTGATATGGTATCCAGTTCTTCTGGTTAATGACTTACTGCTGTCACTTGCATACTTTTGTCTCAATAGCTTAATCAAGGATGGCAATTCAAGGGTAAGCAAGGCATTGTTGATGGAGTTTCTGAAGAAGATATTGGAGAAAGAACCAGCAACAACCAGCGGTACACCCTTGGCAAGAATGGCAGTTGCAGCCTGCTCTCTGGACGAACCGGTACCAAAGTTGAATCCTGAAACAATGATGTCCCCTGGCTTAACAATAGTTTGAAATTCTGAATCGTAATTTTCCATACATACCTCAGCCATCTTTTCCTTGGAAACATAGTCCTCATAGGTATACTTACCAGGATAAATACCATCTGTGTTGATGTTGTCTTGGTCACAGAAAACCAGCTCACCTCTGATTTCTTTAGGGAATTCAGGAAGCATCTCAACACTGGCAGCAACTTTGGTATCAGATGAGTTTCCCTTTTGAGAAACAATTTCAATGATCCCTTCTGGATCTTGATCAATAGGAACATCATTTGGAACTGCCATCTTACCCTTGATGGCAGAGGCAGCAACAACAGCTGGGGAGGCTAAAAATGCCTTGGCATCCTTGGATCCCATTCTTCCTTTGAAGTTTCTGTTGGTTGCAGAAACACCAACTTCACCTGGTTCTAGTAAACCTGCACCCAAACCTATACATGGACCACAGCCACTAGGCAAAGGCGTACACCCAGCATCTAGTAGTGTTTTCCATGTACCGTTTTGCTCAGCTTGCTTTTGAATTGTTTTTGATGCAGCAGCTATGTACATCTTAACTCCGTCAGCTATTTTGGTGTTTGGCCCAAAAGCAGTGAAGACCTTAGCAGCAGCCTCCAAATCAGACAATCTGGAGTTTGTGCATGAAACCAAGTATGCTTTGTCAACATTCATTTCTGCTAAATTACTTACAGGCTGAGATATCTTTACGGAGTTTGGTCCCGCTATGTAATGAGTCAACTTGGACAAGTCAAGCTTCAAGACCTTTGCATATCCAGCATCTGGATCAGCTTTCAAAGATTCCCTTTCAAACAAAGATTTGAACAGATCCTGTCTCTTAGAAAATGGATGCTCTTTATCCTTATACTTTTCCTTATACCAGCCTTTCAAGGTTTCATCTACAGCAAAAACACCAGATAAAGCACCCCACTCGGTGGTCATGTTGGCTATAGTTAGTCTTGAGTCTATAGGGATGGAAGCGAGAGTTTCTTCTGAACCAGTGAATTCTATACAGTGATTCAAAACTTCATCATTGTTGAAAATACCACAAAGAGACACAATGATATCCTTACCTGACAGCCCATGGGGAAGCTTTCCAATCAATTCAACTTTGGCAACGGGAGGGATTTGCCACCAGAACTGGCCAGTAGCCCAAATACAAGCAGCATCGGTTCTTACGACAGGGGTACCCAAACACCCTATACCACCATAAGTGTTGGAATGTGAGTCCGAGGCAACAGCCAGTGTGTTTGGAAAGGCATATCCATTCTCTATCATGATTTGGTGCCCGATACCATCACCGGCTTTGTATGTTTTGTTTTTCAAACCATGTTCCTCAGAAAACTTGGCGATGTTGGAATACTTTTTCAAGTTGGACTCAGATTTGTTTTGAACATCATGATCAATGGTTAGAACTACTTGATCCTTGTTTTTGATTTCAGTAGCACCCAATCCTTTGAACTTCAAGGCAACTGGCCATGAGTTGTCATGAGTCATCACATGGTACGGAGATACACTGACATAGTCTCCGGAATGAAGCTCTGAGTTTGCAGGCAAATCAACTGCGTATTTTTGAACAATTTTCTCAGTCAAGTTCTGTGCTAGAATTATGCTGCTCAACGAGAAGCTCCTGGTAGTTTTTTTAGATAAAGACTGCAATTGTATATTTCTTAACATGGTTTGTTTAAATTGGGTTTTTTCTAGTAATTCAAATTGAAATCATATAAGAGCAAGAACTATCTAATAGCAGTTCTGTTTTTTTTTTTTTTTGAAACGATACTCTAGCTTCAAGCTAATGAGAAATGATACTGGATATGAAGGTTTATATACAAACCTGTGCTCTCATATTTAGTCATGAACATATTTCCAAACAATCATGCAAGAACAAAAGTGTGTACCTAAAAATTGCCTGTGCTTTTACAAAAAAAAAAAAAGAGTCTAATTTTCCGTCGCAATTTTGACCCAGAAAAGTCGGGATTTTCAAAAAAATTGGGCTATTTGGAAAATACAATGGCTAACCAAAAGGAGCTCTAGGTTTTCAACATGGAAAAGAAAGTAAGTTTAATCAATACAGAATTATATAATCTCGGTTAATCTCCTTTTGTCTTCTTTGAATTATCTGTGTCTTCATTCTTGCCATTGCAGGATACAACCACAAGTATCCATGAAACTAACCAAGAACTGGAAACAACAGGCCATGTCCAACAACCGATATTATCCCATGAAGAAATCATCAAGTTGAACAAGTCCCAGCTCCACTTATCCTGTGTGAAGCTATACATGAAAAAAATTGCAACAAATGGATTAGAGATCAAAAGGAACAGTCTTTGCTTGAATTTCGATATGTTCTTTTCCACTGCTAAAGCCATTGGATAAGCCAAAACACCCATGCCAAAGCATAATCCAAAGTTTAATGCTAGCAATAGAGTCAATGCTAAGCTGAAATGCATGAAGGCCATGACCTGTATCAAATACTTGGTTTTATTCTTGGGAACGTACAATTTGTAGCTTGTGAACACAAAGAATATCTGTAGGATCAATATAAACTTTCCTTGTTGTTGTGTGTTCAAGTGATTATTCTGTATGAAAGCCACAAATTGCCTGTATAGTATCGAAACTGCCAATGTTATAACATAAATCACAAATGCTTCGATGCTTTGTATATCAATGAAGTTGGCATTAGATGTCAGAAGTCCTGTTTTAAGAATTGAGTGTATGGACATAGCTGCATATGCAACAGATAGAAGAATTGCCGCCGGAATGTAGTTGGCTATAGACACAAACAGTTTAGGTGATAAGAGCAAGTAGAAAAAGAATGATTGATGAAATTTTTCTAGTAGATTGTTAACGGATCTTGTAACGGCCTCTGGAATTCTTCCGAAGGTGGTTATATCACTGTCACCACCATGCCCAACTGCTTTGAGAGTTATGGCTTGAATTCTCCAGCCGCTGAATGCCTCGTGGCCTTTCAAGGGCTCTAAACCAGCAAATGCCATCTTTTGTAATCCAACAGCTATGTGCTCTAATCTATTTTTAAACTCATGTGATGGTTTGCTAAAGCTGTGCATACCATTAATTGAAACCTTAACACCTTCATGTTCTGCCACGTGTATGGCAGTGTTTACCATGTCCAAGTTAGGCAAGCCCCCGTTTAATCCAATATACTCTACATCTAAATGGTCAAAGGAATCAGAATCCATTGCATAATCCAAAATCATTGCTGTTTCGATGCTACCTCCTGTTATTTTCAGATCTTTGTGGTAGCTTTCTACCCAAGCTCTCAAGTCAACGCCAGGGGTTTCTGGAATGACTAATATGATATTCTTGGACCATACTGGCCAATTAGTAAAAAATTTGGTTAAGGCAACAGCAACAGATACACCACCAACATTATAGTTGTTCTCTGAGTTATACCAAGGTGCTGCTATTAACATGGCTTCTGTCCCATCACATCTTTGTCCATTTAATACACCATATAATACTTCACTCTTCAGTCCATTACTAAATGGTGAATCAAAGGTTGTTTGATATAGATCTGTTTCCAAACCAAAATCATCTAGCCAGTTTCTCACTATTCTGTTTCTAACATCTAGATTCCATATGTTCAAGCTAGAAATCTCGTTTCTAAACCCTCTGACTACATTCCACTCAGTCTCTCTAAACTGAGAATATGCTTGATTTGGCATCAATGCGTTTTCACTGATGTATGTGTTTCTAAAGCTCCCATCCATTGGGACAATGCCAAATATTAGAGCCACACTGATCACAAGAAGTAGCTTGGATATGATAGGAAGTATTTTGAGAATCTTCCATATCAAACCTGACTCAACAACTTTGTTGATAAGAGTAAGTAGCAGTGACATGTTATGGGTTGTTGTTTTGGGGTACTTTTGAGAAGAGTATATCTATTTTGTAAGCTTATTTGTTATTTTTATTTACTTTTTTTTTTTTTTTTTTGGTGTCAGTGGCAAGGAAATACAGATGAGTCTAAAATTTTCAAAGAGGTCTCTTTAACGCAGAATACTCGTCTTGAGCAACTTTTTATTTGTTGATGATTGGATAGTCTCCACATATATTATAAGAAAGGTAATTAACCTTGAAGTTGTAATGCTTTTGATGATAAGTATAATATGTAGATGCTCCTTTCAAGAAATCAAAAGCTACATAGTTTGTGGCTTTGCTTTCTATATTGTATTGTATCCCATTTGCCTCACATTGACACAAGTCTTTATACTTAAATTTCTTCAACTTTTCGTTTTGCTTGAAATTTGTAGATCATCTGGTAGCGTTTATAAGATGTCCATCGGTACACAAATTCCTTTTTTTTCTTTAAAAAAATACATCTAGGCCTCACGAGTCTTTTTTAGCAAGATCGTGATTAATCGTTACTAAATATATCTAATTAAATGTATATGGTCAAGCAACCAAAATACACTTAACATTAATACAAACAAGAAATCCTTCCAAACATATTACACCAAAAAAAAAAAAACTTACATTAACTTAAATAAGAAAATGAATGACTTAGAGAAGATGCTTTCTGGTCTTGCTGGCACTAAAAATGTTTTTTCATATAACTGGGCCTTTCTAGTATGTTTTCTTGTTTTGATCATTGCTGTTATCTTCTATGTCTACTATATAGATAGACTCTTTGCCTTTGTGTTTACTAAAGTAATAAACTTCTTTCTATTCAAAAAGGTACATGTCATAATAGATATCGAGGCTTTGCACATTTCGCTATTATTCGGTACAATCCAATTCAAGAATCTAGCGATAATAACAAAAGATTCAACAGTTTCGATAGTTCAAGGTACATTTCAATGGAAGTTCTGGATGCTAAGGTCCTGGCTATCTTCTAACGATCACTATGATAAACACTTGGATCAAGAAAAACAAGCAGGTAAATCCATTTTTCTAAAAAATATTTACAAATTGGTTAAAGAATCAAGAAACTTTATCAATATAGAAGGGTTGGAAGTTTTTATTTACAATAATTCTAGTGCATATTATAGAATTTTTCATGAAGTAATGACAGATAGAGATAGAGAGATACTTATAGAAAAGTATCCAATTTTAGTAGATATATTTGGTCCTCAGCCAAGTACAGAAAAAAAAGAAAGCTCAAACAAAAAGGCAAAGGCATCACATGATGGAAGCTCTGTTTACAATGTATCACTAATTGATCAGTTGTTAGATTCTTTTTTACCATTTGTAATAAATATTAGGAAAGGATCAATAGTAATCGGAACTTCATCCACTAAATATTTATTAGTTACAAATTGGACACAATCACAAACTCTTTTGCATGGCATAAAATCAGAAAATAGTTTAGATCTTTATCAATTAAGATTGAACACCTCTAACGAAAATTTAAAAATGGTTCTAAGTCCAAACCCCTTGTACAGGAACCTAGAGGAGATAGATCAATCGGAGTTCTCTAATGTCTTCTTGAGAAACGGAAAAAATATTATAAACTTTATCAAGCATGGAGTTTCACATAAAATTGATAAAATAAAGCATAGGAAAGCTAACTTAAAGAATGACATGATTGAGAAAAGCCATGAATGGACAGGGTTGGCAATGTACACTCACATGATAAACTTCGATGAAAAAGAAGATGATTTGACTAATGTTCCACATCAGTCTCATTTAAAAAGCGACACCGAAAACTCTTTGCCATTTGTGGAAGAATATGCAAAGTACTCAACCATTTTAGAGTGCTCTAATTTATCTCATGTATACTACTTCGATATTCCTGGCTATGTACCTGAAACAGTAACTCCTACTATGACTGATTATCAAGGTCCAGAAATAGGTAACAGTGGAAGTGCACCTGAAATGAGATTAGACATTCAACTATCTGACTCTCAAATAATCATTGGTCCATGGGCATACAGAAATGTAATGCCGATTATCAGTTTGCTATTTCCTGGTCATTCCAGAGACAACAAAGTTGCAGAAATCTTGAGTCCTGGAGATAGAAGAAAATACACCAGATTTAAACTTTTTATTGACATTCAAGAAAACTGTAATTTTAGAATCCCAACAAGAGAAAAGAGTAAAGACGCTGAATTTATTAGAGAAACTGAGTCATTTCAAAACTCAAAAATGAACTTTAATACTTCTTTGCCTTTATCAACAAAGCTAATACGTCCTTATGGATGGATAGATCTTGCAGTATCTGAGGGAACTTCGTTTTTCTTTGATTTTAATTATTTTCCTATAGATGGAAAAAACAAAGGCTCATACAGATTTGATCTTATGGAGCCAAAAATCACCACCAGTGTCAACCATGAACTTCTGTACTCAGCTGAATTTCACAGTTTGATCTGGGAATCATTCGCACCCTTAGTACGTGAGGATACTATAGTCAACTCTATAACCCAAACAACAAATAACTCTAAATGTAATATGTTGAGGGAACACATAAACTTGATTACTGATTTGGCGAATGATTTTGGATTACCAATTGAAAATATAGGCTTAGAAGATCAATACCAGACCTTTTCTCCACAAGACTACAACTTCACTTGGAGATTTAAAGACGGATATAATTTGATGGTCGCTGTTAATGACGAGAATATAATAAACTCGGCTTCTGATTACGGTGAAAATAATATTATATCATTTGTGGGAGACTCAAGTGAGCTGGAACTCAATCTTCCCTTTAAAATGTTACAGCAAACTTCCAATAATGTTGATTTCCGTCTTAAGACCAAGTTTTACGATATTTGCTTAAATACCCCTTCTTACAGTACAATAAGTGCCTTTTCTGAAAATAACAGAATAGCTAGAGGTAGAAATCTTGATGTATCAGGCCATTTTGAGTTCTTCAATGGGTTAAGCCTCGGTAATATTGACAACTTTGAGCTAATTTTTGACACAGAAGAATTGAATGTTCTCTTTTATGGATTCGTTATCAAATATTTTACAAACTTCTACGAGAACTTATTCGGAGAAACGTGCAAATTTAAAACAGCAGATGAGTATCAAGAACAAATCTTTCAAGATACGAAACGTGTATCAGATGTCTTTTCTACCAATATGGATCAGAGCGACTGGAGCTCAGAGAGTACAAAGAGAAATACAGAACCGGTCGTAAATTATCTGGAAAAAGACTCTAGTCAGTTTGAGGCCAACAAATTAGAAGATCAAAATGACACAAACACTTTAGTCTTGAACAAAGAAGACTTAAAAAGAACCGAAAATGAAATTGACATTACAGTGAAGTTCAACATTCGATCAGCAAACATGTATTTTCCAGAAAAACTTATGTCTGTTGGAGACTCTACAAGTTTGCATACTGAAAACATGGAAGTTGACATCAGGGCATTGGACTACTATTTCGACTTGCTAATTAATGGAGAACCAATTTATATCTGTGAGAATATCGGTGATTCAGAGTCAAGCTCTGAAGTATTGCTAAATAGAAATTTTTTTACTTCTGATAAATTTGGTAAAGAAAAGGGTATATTAACACATTTGAGTTGTCATAATCACAGTCTAAGTGGTCCTGTGCCTATCAATGTTTCATATTTTTCTAAGTGGGATTTTTCCATAGGTACATTGATGTTGGATGGTAATTTGAGCTTACTAAAAAAATTAATAACAACAGTCACTAATTTTGACTTCAGCTTAGATGATTTTGATAATAAACTAATTGTGGACAAAATAGAATCATATGGAATAGAATTTGACTCATTTGAAATCGAAGGCATTGATGTTAAATTACATGATGAAGATATAACAATCAACATCACTGCCGATGGTATCACATTTGATTATAGAGAATATGAAAGAAATGGAAACTCAACACTTGCGAAAGTAAATGTTGAATCACTTGATCTCTCTTGTGAAAAGAATGGAGAGCTTGTTTTTAACTTCTCAACTGAGATTGATATGGAAAAGACATTTAGATATTCTAATTATAAAGAAAGAAAAGAAAAGCAAAAATCGTTACTAATAAAAAATGATGCTCCGTTCCATAGAATTTGGTTTCTACTACCTCTTGAATTTAGAAACTACTATATCTATCAGAATTCCTTGGGATTTATCAAAACTGGACAGTCGATTCCAAATTTACCAATTCCTGTTACAAATGAGACTGGTGATTCAATAATTGAAGATTACATTAATTTCGCCAATTCTAAACAATTCTCTTTAGAGGAAAGAAAGCAGCTGTTGAGAAAAAAAATTTTGGCTACAGAAACCATGGATCTGTTTCCTTTAGACTATAATCCCACAAATGACGCTGTAGATGGTAAAAATAAGAAAACATTGAAATTAAACTTCAATAATACAGCCATGAACTTGGACATTGCTAAGTTAGATGTTTGGAATTATTTGCTAGAACAGTTAACACAAAACGATTGTGAGAGCATACTAGATTCAATTTACATTGATATAATAAAGAATTTGTTCTTGAAAGAAAACATTGAAGCTTCTGATCAAATAGTGGATGTTGTTTTTGAGCGCTCAAAAATTAAAGTCATGAACAGCGAGTACTCTCAAGACAAGTATATTGTCATAGAGACCTCTCCAATAAATGTCAAAGTAGAAGTTTCTAAAAGATTTGAACTAAAAAATAACTCCATTACAAACAGTGTTACTAAAAGCATTCTCTTGGCCACAAAAAGAATGTCTCTGGCTTTATATGATGAGTGTAATGAAAATGTTGCCTTGAAGAATAACATAAGATTTGTATTAGATTCTTTTAGCTATCAGCTAATAAATGAAGGTGAAAGTGATGTCAAGAAATTTGATTTTGGTACTTTTAACAATTTGCTTAATATCCAGGAGCTCGAAATTTTATTTGAGCTATTTACGCAAAACATTGATTCCTTATCGAATGAGATTAGCTCTTTGTCAAAAACTGTACAAACTATACAAAGTAGAGAAAAAGAACTGGTTTTGCAACTATTACTTGCTGGCAACCAATATGGTATAGATTATGACCCCCCTGTTATAAGCAAACTATCTCCAATTGTACGTTTGTCCAAAACTCATGTCAGAGATAATAGATCATGGAGAATTTGTGCCAGATTAAGACATATTTTGAAAAATGTTCCTGAAAATTGGGAAAATGAGTTTATGGACCGTATCAATAAACATGAATTTACTCCCCATGCTTTGGCAGTAAATGAATTTTTCAATTGCTTCAAAAAATGGATTAACATAGAGAAACAAGTCACTGAGAGTACTTACTTATACAGAAGAATATTTTTGAATGAAAACAACGTTCATGAAATTCAAAGTAGTAAAGGTGAATCTTTTCAGCTATTTTTCAAGTCAATTGTATTTAAAATTTTATCTGATCAAGATGGAATTTCTGACAGCATCATCTTTAAGGAGCTAAACTTCAATGTTGGAAATGATTTGAATACCAACAAACAGCTGAAAGTCATATCTGATTTTAACTTTGTTGGTGGTAGAATTGGTTTGGGTACAATATTGTTACTTGAAATGAAAAATAAGATTATGGTGAAATTCAATGAGAAAAAAATGGCTGTTAAACTCGATGATTCATTTAGTAATGACGCAACATCAGAAGTTTCAATTGGTGGTAGTTTGGTCTCTCATGTTAATGAGCTACTGAAGGTTATGCTAGAAATCACCATAAAAAAAGTAAAATTAGATTTTGATTTGGATAATCAAGAACTTGAAGTGATTAATCACGATACACAAATAAACTTGGATCTGAATAGATTGGATGAGTTTACATCAAATGTGAAGTCAGGACTGAGTAATTTGGCCTTCAAAAGAAAACACTATTGCCTACTCAAGAGTTCTATCTCGGGCTTTGATATGAAAATTCAAAGGCTCTTTAATGAACTTAACAGTAAGTATGAGCTTAAAATAAACACTGATATTAACACATTAAACTTGATCAATCCTGAGGATACTGTGAAGACAATATTCATTTTAGAGAATATACATGCCACTTATCAAAAGTATAAACAAACTGTCAACGATTTGGTATTAGATAAACCTAATAATGAGAAAAAGAAGATTGAAACTGGATTTAGCGATATCGTATACTATGAAGGAACAATTAAAAATTTTAAAACAAGTACAAACGTTTTAGAGCCGTTCATTGTTGAGACCAAGACTTCAAACCTAAGCCTCTCTATAGATAATGCTCAAGAAAATATTAGAATGATACTAGATGTTGAATCGTTCACCATTGATATCTCTTCTGTTAACTCTGTACATCACTATTTACTAATAACCCAAAAAAATATGCATACTTCCGCATCTATTGGGAACTCATACAACAGCAGCAAAGCGGTTTGCGATTTAGACTTTGCATTGAATAAGTGTAAATTTTTGGTTTATGATATGAGATCCACAGGAGAAAAATTAGCTACAGATTTATTAAAAGTTTTTGAACAAATTGATTTCATCAAGGAGAAAATTAATACTTATGGAACGGTGAAGGACTCTGCTTCTTCAGATTTGGAAATGAGAACTGAACAAAATGTTCTATTCAATTTTGGTATAACTATTGACTACATTGGATTGTTATTTGATTTTTCTGCTCAACAACTCATCTCTGAAATGGAGAAGACTGTAATAGGTATCAGAAACTACAAAATTATGGATGGTGCTGAGCTATCTGCTACTATTCACTCTTTATGGTACTATGCTATAGATTCTTTATCTGTTTCGATCAACGACAAAATGTTAGATCATTCACAATCGAAAGTGTTTAATACTTCTTTATCCGGATCTGTATCCGAAGCAGATGTAAATCAGAAGCTGGATTTGAATTTAGAAAGTAAGTTCTTTAATGTGATGTTTACTCCCTACTCTTTTGTGAGGATGATGTGGTTCATTAACCAGTTTGAGTATGCTTATAATATTACGCAAAGTGATGGTATGTATAATGAAAATATTGTTAAGCAAACATCAAATGATTGTCATCTGGGAAGTAGTGCTAATTTTCTGGAAAAATTTAATAAAATAAACTTTTTCTCTAAAGATCTTGCTCTTGGATGGATTTACTCTAATCAAAGTGGAAATGAAAATAATTGGACTGAAAATGGTCTGGTCTTTGGATATGAATCACTAAGCTTGAGCCATCATTCAATGTTTGGCAAAGTTGTTTTGAAAGACTTATACTTTGGTGTTACACCGTTTGCCAAATATTACAATTTCTATAACGTTATAAAATCAGTAAACTTTATCAACTTTGTTAGGCTGCCTGTCTTGAAAACTGATTACAAATCCAGTACTGTAAGTTCGAAAAACTTTAGAAATTTGACAGTAGATGTTTTTGGAGATAATGTTCATATGATTTTTGGTGAGAATGTTATTTCCGTTGTTGAGCATATCTTGGAATCTATCTATGATTTGAAAACATTGGAAAGTAGATATATAAACAAAAAGCCAGTAATGAAAAAGAAGGAATGCTTCACAACTGTCAATGATAACATCAAATTTTTTGAATCGCTGGGATTTTACGAGATAGAGTCCAGTGTTGTATTCAGTGGCGGTTTCTGTAGTATTTTGTCACACAAGGACTTTTTAGACTCGAGAGAACCGACCATTGTGCTACATTCACCTAAGGTAACGATAAATTTGGCCTATGAGTTCAAAGAAATGGATAGATTTAAGCATGTCATATCGCTAAATATACAAGTTGATGACTCTGAGAATATATTGTATCCAACATCAGTTCCGGTGTTCCAAAGAATTGCTAAAGACACTCTGCTTCTAAATTCATTCTTGAAGAATAATGACAACCCACAAAATCATCTCGATGCTTTAAAGAGTCCTATTTTTGAAAATGATGTTTCAACCGAAACTGCAATTGACTTCAAGAATATCTTAGAAAACTTTGATATTCACTGCGGTGTTAATTGTGGATCTCAAGAGATAGCATTAACATGCGAACCAAAAGCTAAAGTTCAAGCTGTTCTGGGTGTGAAGAGAATGTTGTTTACTGCTGATAATACTGAGGTTGATGGTGGAAGATGCATTTCTTTGTTTTTTGAGTCTGAGAAGCTTCTCACTAAAATTCATCATATCTTTTCTGATAGTATTAGCACATACTTCCAACTGTCTAAGTTTAGTTTGCATGGGTTTTTATCTGGTGATTGTAAATTAGATCAAGAGAATCTATTCATAACCACTGCTAGCTCATTAGACGCGCATATTGATATCACACAAATACAGAACTTGAACCTTTTCTTTGATATATGGAGTACTAATTCGAGCTTGACCAAATATGAGGGAATGGACACTGGCAACTCCATGAGACCAGAATTACATAATAGAAGTGATGATATTGCCTCTACTGATTACAGCTCAGTATCACTAATGAGTATTTTTGATAAGTACTATACAGAGTCTACTTTTGCCATGTATGCTATGTTCATACTAAAGGATGTAAAATGTATTATTGACTTTGGCCCAGCGTTGGGTTTGGTTACTTTGAATGGAAATAATTTGTGGTTTGAATTTACTCAATATAAGAACTGGTCTAAAGAATTAACTTTGAATTTGAACAAGATCTCATTATCATCCAAGGGTAGACTGCAAGGTTTGATAGAACTAAGGGGATTCAATGTTGAAACATTATTAAGATTTCAAGACTTGACTGATTTTGCAAAATGTAGTTACAGTTTGTTAGATTCTATGCCTGATATGAAATTACACGTTAAAATGCAATCTTTGAAATCAACATTGTCTTTTGACTACCATGCATTCTTGCTAACGGAGTTTTCTGATTGGAGCTTTAAGATTTTGAATGAAAAGGAGAACGGTGTTCCTACGATCAAGATGTTTGTTGAATTGAACACAATTGAACTATATGGAACCGCATTGGTGACAGCTAACTTGTTGAGTATACATAGCAGCTTTGAAAAAATAAAGTCTGAAAACTTGAGATCTTATTACGATACGCTATATGATTCAAATACTGTGACCAATGTTAACACCAAACTAAAAGCTTCAATCCAAGCATACGTAGAAAATATCAAGAAAACTTTATACATCAAAATAGGATCTATGTACATACAAGTTTCTCCACATAGTTTGAGCTACCCACAAGTATTGATTATTGAGAATAAAAATACAGTTCTAAACTTTGTCAGTTATGGAGTTGAGAAAATATTCAATGAAGTTGAGATATCGACGGAAGAATTGGTTGGAAGAGTTGCCAAATCTGCTACAGAGTCAATGTCTGAAGACGATTTGATTGGAATACCTATAAGTATGTATCAAGAAAAGGCCAAACAAAGTACAGGTGGTACCATTGTCAGCTTCCCTGCTATCATGACAAAGATGTCAACGTGGAATACAAAAAACTCCAATACCGTTGAGTACATTTACAATTCCGTATTTGGAGGGCTCGTTAGTATAAAGTGGAACTTAGGCCCAATTGGATTTATTAGGGAAATTTGGTCCACACATGCTGTTGCTTTGAAACAGGTCAATCAAGCTAGAGTTGAACTTAGTTTGAAGGAAGAAACTGAAGAGAAAAAGAAGACATCATTCTTTGAAGAAGAGAACATTGATGATAGAATTAAGGAGATTGAATTAAATGATAAATTTGAGTTTAAGCCATTAGTTGTTCCGATAATCGATATTCCAAACCTAAAAGATTTGGGAAATGCAACTCCTCCTTTAAAGTGGTTTGGCATCAATAAGGAAAAATTCCCAGGTGTCATTTATGAAGCCATAAATGAACCCTTAGGAAATTTATTGAAACAAGTCGAAAAAGAATACGGGAAGAAAATTGAAAAAATGTAAATATAAAAACTAAACTTTTATTAATAGGTTATATAAGAAACATTTTAATTACCGGTGTGATTAATTAAAGAAATCAATGTTTTCAATAGTGGTGCTCTTGGTCATATTTTCATTCTTGTAGATACCCACTAATCTTTCAGCCAATTCAAACATATTGTTTCTTAAGGATATAACAATGAATTGGGCGTCTTTGGTTCTATCCTTGATGTAATTAGCCACAATAGACACGTTCTTGAAATCCAATGCAGCATCAATTTCATCCATGATATAAATGGGTGTGGGTTTGTAGTTGTGCAAGGCAAATACCAATGCAAGTGATGATAATGTCTTTTCTCCACCTGACAAGTTTGAAATGTTTCTCCATGATTTCTTAGGAGGCATGACACTGAATAGAATACCTTCTGAAAACGGATCAATGGAGTCAACTAGTTCCAATTCAGCATTACCACCCATCGTAATCATTTGATACATTTCCTTTAAGGACTGTGAAATGATATTAAAGCCCTTCATAAACTCATCGTATCTCCTTTTCTTCAGCTCTTCACATTTCCTTTTAACATTATCTCTATTTTCAATAGCATCATCCAATTCTTTCTGCTTTATTATGAAATTCTTGTAATTAGTTACATAATCATCTAATGATGTTAAATTAACAGTTGACTGGCTCAAAAATTCTTGTAAACTAGCTATTTCAGAGGCATATTCACTAATATCCATCTCAGCGACATTGTAACTTTCAATTTTCAAAAACTCTATATGCGATAAGGGAACAAGCTGTGTTTCTGGCTTTGTAGGCTCCTTTTCAACATCCATGAAATTATCATCATTTTCCTCTTCTTTAGTTACAGCAAATGGTTGAGTTTTTTCATGAGTTGTCTCCGCTGAGTCTTGCTCGACATCCATTTCATCGAGGTCATCGTTTTCCGGGTGAAAGGCAGACTCTTCTTTAGAAGCAACTGCCTCTCTTTCTGGAAGGCATGATAAAACTTCTAAAGCTTCGTAAACATCTCTAATTTTCAACTTTCGTATTTCATCTTGAGTCTTATTGCATTTGTCAACAAAATGGGAACGCTCATTCAAATTAGCCTTCAGAATTTCTTCCATTTGAGACATTCTCTTGCGAATATTTGCAGTTTGCTCCTCAAAATAGACAACCTTTTCTTCTAGCTCTACGTTAACAGCTTCAAGCCGTGAAACTTCGTCAACAAGTTCTGACTTTTCAGAGTTTAAATTTTGCATCTCTTGAGTACATTCTGCTACCTCCTTTTCAAAGGCTTCCAAAACATTGTCAGAGTTCTTTAGCTTTTCACTGAAGGTATCAATAAGTCTATGAGAATTTTCCTTGTCAGTGGATTTTTTCTTGATCATTAGTTTGTTTTTTTTGATTCTTGAAGTTAATTTGCTGAATTTCAACTCATTATTAGTGATTATATCTTTCTGTTGATCCAGCTCAAAACCTCCAAGCTCATTTATCGCCAATTTTAATTTTTCAATCTCTTTTGTTTTTGGAAGAATATTAAACTTAATGGTTTCTATCTCTTCTTCTTTACGTCCTATAAACCTTTGAATGTTAGAAATTTGATCTTCCGATATATTTTCTGAAGTTGAAATCTGCTCTGATGCAGTCTTCAATTGCTGGTCTGTAATTTTTAATTCTTTTTCCAAAGATTCTACATCAAATTCAACCGATGAAACTTTAGTCTCTAAGTCTGGCAGTTCAATAGATAAAGAGTCTATTTGCTCTTGCAAAAGATTAACTTCCTTTAGCATGTTTTCATATTCAGAATATGAAGTTTTGTACAAATTTTCTAACTTTCTCAACTCTTTCGGAGTCATAAATAATTGATCCAAGGAGTTATCATTTTCATTTTTGGAATTAATAGTCTTCATCAAACCTTTAAACTTCTGTCTACCACCACCAGACATAGTACCTGAGACATCAATCAATTTCCCGTCAATAGTAACAACCCTGAGCCTTCTTTGACCACTGTATGCAATTTTCTTTGCTTCATTCAAATTGTTGGCGACTACGGTATCCCTTAAAATACTGTAAAATGCAGGCAAAAGTTCTTTCTTGCTTGCTTTAATTAAGTCAAACAATCTGTGAGAGTTTGGTGGAAGTACCTTATCAAAATTTCGATTCATTGCGTTATCAAAGTTAGGCAATTTCTCCAATAAAATAAACCTAGAGTAACCCAATCTGTTTGATCTCATATACTCAATGCACTTCTGAGCACAATCAACAGTTTGGACAACTATATCATTGAGTCTTGATGCAGCCGTTGAGACGGCAACATCATATTTATTGTCAATAACGCCTAGGTCACCCAATCTTCCATAGAACCCAGATATTCTACCTTGATCTTGCAACTTAGATAAGGCATTGATAATTTTATTGCTTGTCTCAGTGGAATTAACATTGCTTTTACCCTCTAGATATTTTTGTTTGATTTTGTTGCTTTCGGCATCTAATAAATTAAGGTCATTTTTCTTGCTTTTAAATTCTGCCAAGAGTTTGACTTTGGCTTCATTTTTCTCTTGCAAAGTAGTCTTCAACGATTTCAATGATTTCTCACTGGATTCTAGTTTATCCTCAATTTCTTTTCTTTTGTTATCCAAAAACGAAGCTCTTTCTTTGTTCTTGTTCTTTCTTTGTTGTAGTAGATGTATTTCTTGTCTCTTCAAAATAATTTCTGATTCCAAAAGAGTTATTTTCTGTTGTTCAGGAGCTAATTCTTGCTCTTTATTAATAACTTCTTTTTCTAAATCGAAAGACTTGTCTTTCAAAGCTTGCCTCTTAAGCTGATAGTCCTTTTGTAAGTCGATTATTTCAAGTTTCAAAGTGTTCAGATTTTCTGAATCTCTTTCAATATCTTCTTCAAGCTTTATTACCTCTGAATTAAGTTTTTCTAAGTTTGCCTTTGCTGTATTTAAAGAATCTTGGTCTTTTATCTGTGTTTTTTCATGATTTTTTATTTTCTCTTCAGTTGAAATTCTTTTCTGAGACACATATTCCAAGTTTTTATCTAATTTAGAAACCTTGGCTTCAATCTTACTGATTTTATCTTTGTTGTGCTGATAATTCTCCTTAAACGTCTTTGAGTCCTCAGTAAATTTTGTCAGCTCATTTTTTTTCAAATTTTTTTCTTTCTCTAGTTCATCTATTTCAGAGTTAATGGTTACCATTTGAGCTTCCATAGACTTCATTTCTAGTTGCAATTTTTTAGCAGTTAGAAGTACTACCTGCCTTTCTTTTGTTATGTACTTCAAACTTTCATCTTTTCCAGCCTCTAAAGATTTGAGATCATTTTGTACTATCTTTAATCTATTATCTTTGTCCAAACATGTATCATTCAAAGTTTCTAACTCAACCAAACATGATTCGATTTCAGGTTTGTATTTAGAGGTACCGATTATATCCTCCAAATACTCTAAGATTCCATCATCTCCCTCTTTTTCAGCTTTAGGTTTCATTTGAGCAATACTCTCTACTTCTCCCTGAAGAATCAAAAATCTCTTGTGATCAAGATCGATCCCTTCTTTTTTGAGAAGCTCTGTGACGTGTGTGTAAGAACTTTCCTTCCCGTTTATATAGTATTTAGATGAGTTGTTCCTAAATGCCTTTCTGGTAACAACAAGTTCATCTTCTTCCAAATCCTCCTTTTGAAATCCATCTCTGTAATTATACTTAAAGTGAACGTCAACACTGCAATAGTCCAAGTTAGGATAGTTTTCCGATTTGTGAATAAGCTCACTAAGTCTACCCTGTCTCAACTTACTGGCTCTGAAACCAAACACAAAGAGCATTGAGTCGATTACATTGGACTTTCCCGAACCATTTGGCCCAACAACAGCAGTAAAATTTTCATTGAATGGGCCAACTATTTGTTTATTTGCATATGATTTGAAGTTAGTGAGACTTAAATGACTAATGAATAGCCTCCTCCCTCCAGTTTTTTTACTTTGAGTTTCTCGCTCCATAGCATGGTTTAATTTATGAATTGTGTTGTTTTTTCTTCTTGGGGATAGTTGAACTAACGATAGTCTTCTGTTTGGAGATGGACTCTTTCTAGTTGGCGAGAGCCTTCTGAATGGAGAAACCTCTTGAAGTTTTATACGACTGGATTCGTACAGTGATCTTCCTCTAGATAAACTATTGCTATCCCCATTCGATATGCTGCTAGATGTTTGCTGAGCAGGTATATTAAAGAATTGACTGCTTTGTTTCTGGGGAGATCTCAAGATTGTTTCCACAGTTATATCATCATTCTTTGAAGACTTCAATCCTGGAGGAGTTGTAGGTTGTGTCTTTCTTTTCTTGACACTAAAGCTAGCTTTGTTTTTAGTGGGTGTAAAGTTGGATGACATCTTTCTACAGTATTTTGAGGGGGTTTCTTGGTAATTAGTTCTTATTTACTTTATTAACGTTTATTGAATGTTTTTTATGAGATGTTTCCTTTTTTGTCGTTTCTATTTTGTTTTGGGTTTTTTTTCAATTTTTTAGCGCGTTTGTTCTTCCACAACAAAAATTACCCCAACATGCTAGAAGTCTTCTTTTTGGGAAGTGACAGTAAGACTGCCCATTTGTGATTTTATTTTAGATTTGTTCGCTTTCAGATTTTTCATAAGAAAAATTTTTGAAAAAAAAAAATAAAAAAATTTCATAAAGAATCATTTGAAAGAAATAACATATACCAAGTTTACATCACAAGAAGCTATTGAGTTAAGCATCTCTTAAGGATAAAACCAAGTGGAATATCATTAAATATCCCAAAAATTAGTAAAACCATTGTCAATTACACATACGTCAAAATGATTTCTACTGCCAGAGAATCAAAAAGACTTTTTTCCCAAGCCGGCAAACTATACAAAGGTACATATAGCTTAGTAAACCCAACCCATCATATTGAAAGATATGACAAGCGTGTCTTAATGGAGTCGGCAGATAACTCTAAAACTCCTTCAAATGATATCAAAGCTAAGTGTTACATACCACTTGATGTTAGACAAGACAGATTAACTGAGCACTATTACAACTCTCTTCAATCAGATATGTTATTAATGGCTTATGATCACTCAGAAACCTTTACTCCAGGTCCTATTTATCGTGAAATAGACAACTTATCCAATCCATATCTGATCAACAAGACAAAGCCATCTCTTTTTGGTAAGAGTGGTTCATTCTTAGATAGATACCCAATCACTCCAAAGAATATTCCTGAACTTTTGGATGTCGAAGTTTCCTGTATCGCCAAGGATGTCAATGTCAACAAGTATAACTACATCACTGCCAAAGCATTAATACAACAAATTACCAATGTGCAACCCCAAAACGTTGTCGTTACTGATAGTGACCATAACATGTACTTAAGAGTGGGATCCATCTTAGGTGGTAAAGTAAATTTGTACGGATATGACAAGTCCCAATTTTTACTGACTCTAAATGAGTTGATTTTCCCTAAAGACGAAAACTTTAGTGGTATTCCAGAACACTTGGCTGATCCTAAGGGTCATATAACTTTGCAATTGAGTTCAGAGCAAGTTTCTTTTTTCCCTGAAATTATGAGTGATAAGGATTTGTGGGATAGTTTATTAGGTATGACAATAAAAATTAATACTACTGCTCAAGACCCAGCTTACACAAAGATGTTGCTAAGTGGTTTAGGTTTCCCATTCCGTTCTGAAGGTCCATTAGAAGAGCCAGAAAGAGTTTAAGTGAACCAAATATATACGCTATCATTGTAAATAATTACTGGGAAGTTGGCAAAAAAAATGATTCTTCCCTTTATTGATTGTAAAGAAATTTTCTCTTTCGTTTTCTTTTTTTTGGATTTAACATTAACAGCTATATAATATACACATTTTGAACAAAACTAAATAAAAAGAAAAAAATTAGATTTTGTCTAATTTCATTTTCTTAACATTTTTGGCAACCATAGCAATACGTTCCCCAAGTGATAATGCTAAACCTTGGCCTTCTGATCTGATTCTGACATTACCTACTATTTCTCCAGATTCCGGCAACTTTTCAATACATACATTGGCCAACACTTCCTCACCAAAGGATGACTTGGCAAATAGGTTACATGATAGGAATCTGGCAGAAGCATCTCCTTCATCATCGCCGTTGATATCGTTTTTGTTCAAAATCTCCATATTGGTGAAATCACACAGCTTGTATAGATATTCTTGGCAAGTTGCGAAGTTGCTGGTTTTGACATTAATTTTGTTTTCCCATTCAAACTCATTCCACATAACTCTGAATTTGTTGTCATCCTTCAAGTCTTGCTTCTTGATGTAATCCATTATGTTTATGTGCACATCATTCATGATAACGTACTTTGAGTCATCACCATGAGCACCATCGTAAATGATGTTACCAAAGATAACACCAGTGTCAGCACTGCTGACTTTACAGTTAATGATAAATCTGTGGAAGCCATGAGCAATAACATTGATGGAGGATGGCTGCTCCAAAATCTTGACATCACCTAGTGTGGAGAATTGCAAGTGTAAGTTCTTCAAAGTTTCCTTTGTTTGGTTAACAATCAATAAGTCCAAAGTCAAGTCGAATTGGTTGGTCAATATACAGGCTTCAGCATAAACAGGATCAGAAAACCCTGTCAATTGAACAATTTTTGCTAGCTTTGATGTTGCGGTGGCCTTAACACTGGCATCAGAAATACTGGAAACCTTGAATGACTGTTTGGATCCACTAACTGCGTGTCCTATGTCCTTCAAGATGGAATTCTCAGCCAATTTGGAGTTGGAACTCCCTGGAAGCAATCTGAAGCCTATTTGGGAATCAACATTGTAGCCTTCGTTTTTTGGAAGTATATCACCTTTGCTGTTCTTCTGTAAAACAGCTTTAGAGAACTGTAAGGACTTGAATTGTTTTTGGAAGGCATCCATGGTGGTTTGTAAATACAAAGAGATCATCTCATTGACCACATCAACAGTGTTCAAATTCAATAAAATTTCTATGTTTTGCATAATTTTTTCCTTAGAATCTTCGTCTATCTTTTTGCCTAGAAGAGCTTCATTTTTGTATCTAATTATGCTGATTAACATTAAAATGGCTTCTTGTTTCATACCATTAACAACCGGTGATGACTTGATATTTTCTTCTGTCAATGGAGACAAGAAAATAGCCTGCAAGATAAGCTTGACAATGCAAGTAGATACTATAGACATTGTGTAAAAGTCGCCCTTTCTTAAAAACAATTTTATGGGTGGTAAGTCCTCAAGACTTTCAATTGTTGTCAGCTCTTCTTCATTTTCATCCTTGTTAACAACTTCTGTGTTTAAAGGAGCATTTGAATAGGTACCATCAGGTAAAATAACTGGACCACTAGGTTGAACAATTTCCGCCTCAGTCTTGACTTTGTTCTCAACAACATTTGATGTAGTCAAAGATTCTCTCAAATGGTTCCAAACAGAAACAATAAGCTTTTTGTCATCACAGTACTCACCCAGTAACCACAAACATGATCTGTACACTCTAGCGTGCTTTATGTCCTCAAGTTTCAAAATTAACTTTTCAATTAATTGAGACTTCAAGTTGTTGTTTCTGTTGGCATCAGCTTTAGAGATAATCTTCTTTAAGAACCCAACAACTTCCAAGCAAGCAGTGGTATCCAATACGGCCATACCATCTAGAAGCAAAGTAGCAACTTCAACAGCAACCTTGTCGTAATCAGAGGCAACTTTGGTGATAGTGGTTATTAAAAGTGTTCTGTATTGGTTCAAGAATTCTTTGGAAGCAACAGATTGAGATTTTTTGATATCAAATGAAACTAATAGTTCCTTTTTCAAAAAGCTCACAACCTCAACAGAGGTCTTGAAGTCAACCAAATCCAAAATCAATTTCAAAGCAGCTTCGGACAAGTATGGGTCGTTGCTGTTGATGACAGAGATCAAGGTATGAATTTGTAAAGACATTTGTTGCTTATAAAGAGTGGCTAACTGCTCGTTGCTGGAAGTCGATATCAATGACTTAATTTGAGACAATAGTATCAACTTGACATTCCAGTCAGATTCTTGAACAAATAGTTCAATCAAGTTGGAAACAATGATGTCTATGGTTTGAATCAAGTCAAACTCATGAGAGTTAGAAATCAAAACAGCAGTTAAGTTGACCAATGCCCAAACATAGTCCAACTTGACTTCTCTGTTTTCAATGATATCGATTTTGGTGACAATTGTGTCCAAATACATTAGTTTGATCTCACTAGAGGTTAGGGAATCAAATGTATCCTCTTTGATGAACTGGGTAAATATTTCAGTCAACAATGGGTGGACATTGTTTGGAAGAGCAGTTTCATCGGTGTCGTTGTCATCGGCGTTTGAGTCAGCAACCATGGTTTCATCATTGATTGTCTTCAATAACCATTCCCTAGCAGCATCGGCATCAACCTTCCACAATGCTAAAAACCCATTTCTCAAAACAACACCGTCCTTTTCGTTTTGGATTTCCTTAGTTAAGAACTCATGGATAATGGCTTTGAAATCAGGTACCAATCTTTCATCGACATGATAAATTGACAGCAAGGTCAAAATAGAGTATTTTCTTACAAATTTCTTCTTATCTTGTAATAGCAAAAAGACATCATCAACCAGATGCTCTAAGATTTCTCTTTCCTTGAATTTCATCAACAATCTCAAACAGGATCCTCTAACGAAATGGTTGACATGTTGTAGATCGGCATGTAAATTGGCAGAAAGTAAGATAAATTCTTGTTTCAATGCAGAGGTGGCTTCATCCAGCTTTGGAACAACCTCCCAGTATTGATATAGCAACTTCTTAACAGCCTTTGACTTGGAAGGCATGACGTATCTGATTATGGCCATCAACAGATCCTGGTCATTCAGTAAGGAAGCAGCTAGTTCCTCTTCGTTGGAGCCTGTTTTGGAATTAGAGTAGCAGTTTACCACTGAGAGAATTTCTCTCATAACAGCTTCTTTTTCCTCATCGTGTGGAGACTCTAATTTCAATTGAAATGCTTTAGAAATAAAAGAAGGAGCGTTTCTGCTTGATCCTTCAGAGCCAGAGATGGCACTACTCTTGGAAACCAAAGTGTAAGCAATATGTGGCATAGCTTGTATAATGGTAAAGAGTATACAGTTTAGTTTATATTGTTGTTTGGTTGAGCTTATTGATAACCAGTAAACAATGTGTGAATATACTGATCAAATCAGTGTTACGTGTGCACTAAAAAATAAAAATAACAACAGGTAACACTTTTACGCCCCCAAAGAGAAAAAAAAAATTTTTTTTTTTTTTTTCATTTTGGCTTCGAAATCTTCGCTTCAACTCTTTCTTACTAACACCTTAACTCATTCTTTTATTACTAAATCAATAATGATTCAACATAAATATAATAGAAATACAGCTGATTGTTATCTTACTGAATTCACCAGGAAGAATAATTAATAAGATCTTTACTTGCCATATATTATGTCTCTACAGTATTTAAATCCTAAGGCTGAAACACTTAGAAGAGATGCAGCTTTGAAAGTCAACTGCTCTGCTGCTGAAGGCTTGCAACAAGTTCTAGAAACAAACCTGGGTCCCAAAGGAACACTGAAGCTGTTAGTGGATGGAGCAGGAAACTTGAAGCTGACCAAGGACGGGAAGGTTTTGTTGACTGAGATGCAAATCCAGTCACCTACTGCAGTCATGATTGCCAGAGCAGCCTCCGCACAAGATGAAATCACTGGTGACGGTACTACAACTGTTGTCTGCCTGGTCGGTGAGCTTATGAAGCAAGGATTCAGACTAATACAGGAAGGAATCCATCCGAGAATCATCACTGATGGGTACGAGATGGCCAGAGTGGAAGCCCTGAAGTTCTTGGACAGTTACAAGATCGAGAAGCAAAATGCCATCAGCGATAGAGAGTTTTTGTTGCAAACAGCCAGATCCTCCCTGATCACAAAAATCAATCCGGAACTATGTGAGGTTTTGACCCCTATTGTGACTGATGCTGTTTTGATCTCCTCAAAGCAACAAGAAGACATCACCGTCAAGCCAAGCTTGGATTTGCACATGATAGAGATAATGCAAATGCAACACAACAACAGCAAATACACCAAATTGATTGAGGGTTTGGTTCTGGATCATGGTCCTAGACACCCAGACATGCCAGAGCACTTATTGAATTGTCACATTTTAATCTTGAATGTGTCCCTTGAATATGAAAAGACTGAGGTGAACTCAGGATTCTACTATTCATCAGCTGAACAAAGAGACAAGTTGGCAGCTTCTGAAAGAAAGTTTGTTGATGAGAAGTTGAAGAAGATCATTGACCTGAAAAACGAGGTGTGTCCATTGGGATCTGATAAGAACTTTGTTATCATCAATCAAAAGGGTATTGATCCAATGTCTTTGGACATTCTTGCTAAAAACAACATAATGGCCCTAAGAAGAGCCAAGAGAAGAAACTTGGAAAGATTACAATTGATAACTGAGGGTCAAGCCACAAACTCTGTTGATGAGCTGACTCCAGAGGTGTTGGGATATGCGGGAGAAGTTTACTGCGAAACCTTGAATGATGAGAAATACACATATGTCACCAAGTGCTTGAATCCAAAGGCATGCACCATTTTGATCAAGGGCCCTACATTCTACACTCTGCAGCAAATCAAAGATGCAATCAGGGATGGGTTAAGAGCAGTTTCCAATGTCATAAAGGACGAGTCCATTGTTCCGGGAGCAGGTGCCTTTTACATTGCCTGTAGCGAGCACTTGAAGCAGTCGGTAGTGAACAAGACCATCAAAGTGAAGGGTAAGCAAAAGCTTGGTGTGCAAGCATTTGCCGAGTCTCTCCTTGTGATTCCAAAGATTTTGATAAAGAACGCTGGACACGACGCATTGGATGTGTTGGCTCTTTGTCAAGATGACCTTGAAGAGACCATGGATGAAACCAGGTACGTTGGTGTTGACTTGAACTTGGGTGACTCCTGTGATCCTACCATTGAGGGTATTTGGGACTCATATAGAGTCATCAGAAACGCAATCACTGGTGCCAATGGTATATCCAGTAACTTGCTGTTGTGTGATGAGCTGTTGAAGGCAGGTAGATCCACATTGAAGCAATAAAACTATATATAAAAATTTGAATTTCTTTGAGTATTAAGCTTTGTTTTTAATCAAACGCTACACAAAACTCACTCAACTTTGGTTTGCAGTAATACCGGACATAAGCTTGTGTGTGGAGAAAATACATACGTTGAAATGTTTTCCCCTTCTCGTAAAAACGCCCACCTAAAGAAAAATTTTAATGTTTTTTTTAAATATTTATTTTATAAACTTAATGGAAATAACAGTTGATACAGGTTTTTATTCACTCTCTTATCATACTTTAATAAACATCTGTTATTCAAAGTTAGTTTGGTTATTTGTCTTTTGAATTATATATCTACTTTCCTAAATATAACCATCAACATAACAGCACATATGGACTTGATAGCCAGCACCCTAAGAGACCACCAGATAGCTGCAATCAAAAAGATGCTGCTGTTCAACACAGCAGCCTCCAAGTCAACTGATGAACAGGAAATCAACTGGAAGATTCTGATTATGGACAAAACCAGCACTGGAATTGTATCATCTGTTTTGAGAGTCAAGGATCTGTTGAAAGTTGGTGTCACTTGCCACACAACGTTATTTTCTCCACAAAGACAGGCCATTCCAGACATCCCTGCTGTTTATTTTATTGAACCCAGTAAAAAGAACTTGGAAAAGGTCATCCAAGACTTGAAAAATGACTTTTATGACGAATACTACTTAAACTTCACATCGAACATAACAAGAGTCAACTTGGAGTACTTGGCTGAAGAGGCTGTAAAGATAGGCAAGTTTGACCAGATCAAGCAAGTTTATGATCAATACTTAAACTTTGTTGTTACTGATCCGAATGTGTTTGAAGTTGAGATGGAGAGGATATGGTCCGAGTTCAATCTGAATACATCAATCACCGAAGAAGAAATCAACACCAAGTGTCAGGAAATAGCCTCGAGATTGTACAATGTTGTTATCACAATGAACACAAGCATCAACAGCATACCTGTTCTAAGAGTCCAGCCAGGAGGGCCAGCAGAGATTGTTGGTAAAAAGCTTGACAGCATGCTGCATGAATACGTCATAAACAGCAAGCAATTCATTGAGGGCAATGGCATGGAAAACAATGTGGCTGATTTGGACAGACCTGTTTTGGTACTGGTTGACAGAAGCGTTGATTTCACATCAGTTTTATCCCACTCCTTATACTATGAATGTCTTGTGGCTGAAGTTTTCAAGTTGAACAGAAATACCATAACCTTGCCATCTGGACAGAAAATAGATTTGGACAACAACGATTTCTTCTGGGAAAACAACAACCAGCTGCCATTCCCTGAAGTTGTAGAAAACGCTGAACTTGAGTTGAACAACTACAAAAAGGAAACTGAAGAAATCACTTCCAAGACAGGAGTCAACATCACAAACTTACAGAACTTGAATGTTGGTAAGGATGGAGACATCCAGCAGGACACAGAGTTGATACAAAGGGCCATGGATAAGTTACCTGAGCTTACTGCCAAGAAGCAGTTCATTGACAATCACTTCAAGGTTTTGTCTGAGTTGATCAAGGAGCTGGGCAGCTTGCACTTGGACAAGTTCTATGAGGTTGAACAGGAGGACATTTACAATGTCAAGAACAGAAACGAGTTCATTGAGCTGTTGAAGGATCCAGAGGCCGGTACAGTTTCAGACAAGATAAGAACATACCTGTACATATTCCTCAAAAGCAACATGAACCACATGAAGGGCAACAGAAGGCAAGAGTTTGAAAGCTTTGTTGAGAGATGTGATGAGGTTTTGAAGACATTGTGTCAGCCCAAGGGAGAGGATGTTGATGAGGAGAGTGGAACCAACGTGAAGTTATTGGATGCAATCAAGAATATCCACCGTTACCAGAAGATGAACGACATGACCTATTTTAATGATGACAAGCTGTCTAAAAAGGAGGCTGGAATGAACGAAGAAAGCAAGAGCAAAAACGCATCCTACTTTTCGTCCAAGCTTTATGGGTTGGCCAATGACAAGCTTCAAGACAGCATGGGCTCCATCATCTCAAGAGTGTCCAACTTGCTGACCTCAGACAACGACAACTTGCCATTGACAAACATTGTGAGCAGCATCATGGCATCGAGCAATGCAGACAGAAAGGAGGAGCTGAACAGCTACGAGCAGCTGGTGGAAAAGTACTTGTACCTGGACCCAACTTTGAAGAAGAACTCGAAGATTAATAGAAATAGAAAGTTCAATAAGTGTATATGCTTTGTTGTTGGTGGAGGATCATACTTGGAGAGCTGTAACCTGCAGAGATATGCTAGCAAAAGCTCAGACTTGAATCCAAACAGTGGGAACAGCACTGAATCTAATGGATTCAACAGAAGCTACACAAACAAGAACATTGTGTATGGTTCCACGAGCATGGTGTCTCCTAATGAATTTTTGAAGGAGTTAGCAGGTTTATAGGATATCAATAGTTTTTTTTAAAGATTTATATACTTTATGTTTTATTTTTACTTTTTTTCTCTCTTTTCGATTGAATCACAAAAAGCCCTGTGTGTCAGTCTTTAAAATCTCAACTGATCTGTCAAGATCCAAAAACAAGCCCATGCACTCTTCAACGTCTTCCTTGATGACTTCATCTCTTCCAGCAATTTCCATAAGAATGCTGCAAGGAGACAGCAACTGCAAGGCGTATCTCAAGCCTCTCTTTTTGCTGGCCTCATCGCCTATCTGGCACAGAGCCTGCATGGCTGAAGGGTTGATCTTCAAGTTCATGGACTGTGCTCTTTTGTTTATGATGGCTTCCAGCTCCTTGATGTTGTATGGCTTGGTTTTGATGATCAAGCATCTGTCCAAAAGATCTTGTGGAATACCAAATGGAGATAAAATGTCATCAGTGCCATTTATGACTTGCATTCCTTGCTTGTTTGTGGCCAGGATGATCAATGGGGCCAAGTCCAACTCTAGGATTTTGTTTATGTAGGTGAACATCTCCAAATTCAGCATATGAGCCTCATCAATGAACAAGACACCGGGAATCAACTCAGCTTGGTTGTTAGCGATGTACTTGTGAACAACCTTGTCAACCTCCTGTCTCAACTTGTCAGTGATTTCGGTTTTTTTGTTTGCTTGCAAATTGGACATCATGGAAATGATGTCGTTTCCGTTTGAGGACGGCTTAACATTTGCCATGTCCAAGTCGTGTAAAGTTAAATCCTGGATGATCTCTCTCTTTTTGTAAACCTCACCTTTTGGCAGGGGAACGTACTCTTCCAACTCAAGATCAAACTCAGTGGCAAAGGAGTCGGATCTCCCGCATCTCTTGACAATTCCGGTGTTGGCCTCTATGTATATAACATCACCGATAGCAATTTTCTCCTTGACTATTGAATCGTAAATGGTAGGGTCCAATCTGAGTGTCTTTGTACCCTTGGCAGCCTTTAGGGTGATGACAACATGGGACAAAGACTTGCCGTATCCCTGTATGTCCTGGCCAATGGTGTTGTTGGACTCTTCAGGTTGAAGCTCAATGACCTCACCCTCGTAGACCTCCTTCAGTTCCTTCATTCTGAT